>OMNM01019092.1:2167-19574 GCA_900302745.1 Parablennius parvicornis | reverse complement strand
TTTTTCCTAAAACTTCTTTTGAAGAATTCATAATCAAACTAAATATGCAGAGTGAATATACAGTATATTCTATAAGAACTTACAGTTTTGAGAAAATAAAATAAAATGGATTTTAAAGCAAAACCAAGGCAGAAGAGTTGTATTTGTTTGGGGTTTTTTGCTTATGAATGTCAGCGACTATTCACAATAATGTATACCTTAAAAAACATTAGGAAGTTGGCATTCAACCAGTTTCTCTTTTAAATACCATGTCTACTTGTACTTGAAACAGGTAATATAAATATGTTTAGCACAAATACAGAAAGACATAAAAAGACAAATACACTTGATGAGGGTTTGGGTTTTATTGTGTTTGAAGTTGAATGAATGGGACTTGAGTAATGACTAAATGTTCACATTCATGAATCATCTCAGTGTCCTGTCCCTATACGGAGATATATCATAACTCATTAACGTTCCTCACAACTGCAAAGTAAGAACAACACATAACACTGCAAATATTTAGCCAAGAGGCCCTTGGAAATGGATTTCTGTGCATGTGTACGTTCAGGTCAACTTACGCAATCCTCTGAACACATCTCCCTCTGCGTCTGCGAGGGTCTTGCCCTGTTCCAGTGTGATCGACTTAGCCAGCTCTTTCTAAAACACACAAACATGTTCACATTGGAATGATATTTTATTATCAAATGGAAACTATTGAGCTGTAATGTGTGAACAGAGGGAATGCTGCATGTTGAAGAAGAATCCAAGGTGAACATTAAGTACAGTACTTTACACCTTCTGACCCTTAAACTCACAATATTGTCCTTGATAAGCTGCTGATAGCGCAGAAACACCTGCTGCCGAGCCAAGATGGAGGTCTCAGACCAGGAGTGAAATGCTCTGGAGCACGAGTCCACAGCCGCCTGCATCTCCTCCTGAGTGGCTTTGGGGACGCGAGCGATCACTTCATTGGTGGCCTGCAGAGGGGAGACAAAACACCAGACACCACAATGAGAGGAATTACACAACCTAAAGTTTGGGAATGATCTAAAAATCAACTGATTCTGCTTTTTTTCATCTCAAAGGTTTTGTCCAATTATTAAGTAAACAAATAAGAGGTAGACAGAGTACTGAAATGTACTAATGTAAATCATACTTAGAGTCATTAGCAGTTTTATTGCATTGATCAAGAGAAAGTGTTCAGTCAAATAGAAATATATAAAATTCAATAAATAGAGTCTAAAAATGAATGTACAGCACTGGCTGCAAAATGCAGATGGAAAGGCTTGTTCATTAAACCTGTGTGTGTACTCTGTACTGACAGATTGTTCAGTAGATTGTATGGTGCAAATTGTACAGAACAGAAATACAAGATAATTACAGTTATGTGATTATAATGAGTTACTTCCATCCATGAAATCAAGACGAGCAATGTCCTCATCTAAAATATCTAATAAATTGTTTTCACTTGTGAGGTCAGGATCCATAGAATGAATTACCTCAAAGACCAGTTTGCACCAGTTGATGGATATTACGCAACAGGTTGAGCAACTCCAAAGTTAATAAAGCTCCTGCTACTGTATCAGTTTCTGTTTATATAATCTTTACCAAGCAGTGAGAAATACTTACAGGATTGTGAATGTCCAGCCATTCTGAAGACTTTGATTCAACAAATTTGCCATCAATGAAGAGTTTGGTGGTGGGCTGTGTGGAGAGATAATGTATAATTTGTACATTTACTACATAAGTTATTATCTTTTTTATGACATGAACCAGACCTGACAGCCAGATTGCTGATTGCTTTGTTTCACACTCACCACTGAGGAGGAGTAGCACATGCGGCCAACTTTAAAGGGGACCTGATAAAGAAACAATGAATGAAATCAAAAGCAGCAAATTTAATTAAAAAATCTTACATATCCTGCCAAACATTAAAAGCACACAGATGGAGGCTCCCATCTGCAACTTGCTGGCTAAACAAGATTAATGTGCAACTCTGAGATGGGGACAAAGTCAAACTTCCCGAGGTCACCTGAAAGCATGAATCCAGTCCAGGCTGCAGGTGCAGTGAAATGTTCTTGAACAATGAACCACGTTACTACAACTTGTTTCATGTTAAAAATAAGAAAGAGTTGTGCTTTTTATTACAGGGTACAGTTAAATCGTCTGCAGATGTATAAGAATGTGAAGAATGGAGGGAGGCGTAAAACACATTAATCCTGCAGCACATGAGACTTTGTAAACAAATGCCAGATCACGAATAAAGTGGCACACGGGCGTGTATACAACCTTTAAATAATGTGATTTCTTACCTTCGTCCGCAGGACTGATTTTAATGCGGTTGAAGCCATGTTGGACTTGTGTATGATTTGCTGGGACGACCTGATTTGACTCTGCAGGTGGGACGGCTGCCAGGCAGCTCCAGCTCAGACCCTGACAGATGTAGTACGTGGAGGCGGGCTCTAAGCAATCCCAGAACCCTGATTGGTTCGACGATCGCCAGCCCATGACTAAAGCAACATGATTGGTTAGAGTTACGTCAGTGCTGTCCAAACACATACTAGATAGATGAGATTAAACCCGCCTTCGCTACGGAACTTGGCTCGCGATTGGCTAAACAGATTATCGTCCCGCCTTCTAATTCAATGCCAGGAAGTTATGTAATCCGGAACGGCCCTGTGAAAACAAAACATCTTCCTGCGTGATCAGTCTCTTTAAAGAGCCACTTGTACGGAGTTGTTGTGCTGGACGAGAGGAATTATCTGTGCAATGTGCGAGACTTAATTCCAGTCTCTTTCCGGAGCATTTCTTCAGAATTAACGTGACAAGGTTATCACAGCCACAACAATGCACATGTCGATAGTTTGCCTCTCCAAGGTACCGTTTGAACTATGTTTGTGTGTGTGTGTGTGTGCGCGCATGTGTGCGTGCACGCGCGCTGGTTAATGTGAACCATATGAAGCCAAAATGGTGCTTAGTCATGGACCAAAGAGTAGGTGGGAGGGGGTTTAGGATCACATCCCATTGGCTAGACAAAAAAGTTTTCAACAGTTGATTCAGTGCAGCAGAGAGAAACATCAGCCAGAAAGCAATGGCCACTCAAACCAAGGTGAACTAAACCACTGGGTTTCAGAAGAGAGTTGTGATGTTTTTAAAGTGACTCAGACTGTTCTTTTTTTTACTTTCAGCCTGTACTTCATGGATACTTCAGAAGCTCCTGCTCCTGGAGGGTTCGAATCGGTGAGTTGTTTTACATGAGGTTACTCTACTTTGCTGGTTCTTCAATCCATTTGATATCAGAGAGATGACACTTTGCTTTCTGTGCACCAGCTTTTGCTCTCAAGGGAGTTGAATATGACCAGATCCCAGTCAGTCTGATCCAGGATGGAGGTCAGCAGGTACAGCATCTGCACATCTGGAGATAAAGGACAAATCATCAATTTCTGCACGTTGTTTCAAATAATATCTACTCTTATGCACATGATGTTGTTTCATACTGATTGAACTTTAAATAATTTTATTTATTTTTAAAAAATCAAGACCAATTCAAAAGAAGAATCTCATGGTACAACTTGTCCAAATGCAAAGCTGAAATCAGCACATGGACCTGTTTAACTCTGAAAGAATATTACAATGACGGTGAGCCATATATTTTATATATCACTCGATATTGGACAAAAGTAATTTGTGGAGACAAACTACAGACAGTTATGTAAATCATAAAGCTCCATCATATCAGAGAATGTTGTCTCATGGTAGCTTGTGCTAAAGCCACAGTCTCTGGGATTTAACAGATTAGTGACGTCAAAAATGTGATCTGTGCGCCATAAACAGCCCACCAGAGGTCCAATCTTGCCTATCGAGTGACTGCAAAAAAGTGTAAAAGTGACAAGTAAGCCTTATTGCCCAGAGACCCTGAACTGAGCAGCAGATGGCAGCAACGACTGTGGTATTTTTCTAAAGCGATCTCCTGTATTACTTGGAAAATGGCATTAGCAGGTGAAAGCTACAGGACATCATATAGATTTAGTTTGAAAAGGTTATTCATCTCAAGGTTAATTTGTTTTTTAGTTTTACTGCTCCAGCTCCATTTTGATCAATCTGAGCTGTGATGTTGCTCTTCAACTAAAATGGGTTTGACAGTTTTGTGGTGTTTCATTCTGACCCAAACCTTTCTATAAGTATAGTGAGGGTTGTTATTGATAAAAATAGGTATTTTAATTAAAGGAGAAAACCAACTTCGTCATTATCCATTGTTCAGAAATAGAAAGTGTCATTCTGCTACTTGACCATCTTCTTCTCTTTAGTTTACTGTCAGATTATAAAATGTATCAGTGCTTGCTTGTAGATTATACACACTTCTGGGTGAAAATTGACTAATGTAAATGTATGTGTTCATGATTATTGTTTTTGATGGACTGATCAATTAGGATAAACTCCATCTCATTATGACTCCACTGTGGATAAAACAAAAAGATGACGAGACAGATGATTACTTATTTACTGATTAAATTGTTATAGTGATTCTAATAGTTATAAGTCAGATGTGGGTCACTTTATACATGCGTGAATAATTAAGTTATTTTAGGAGCCAGCTTAAAGTTGCAATACTAGGATGTTGTTATATTGCTGGTGTGTATAATCAACTGATGGAAGTACCCATCTAACAAAGCTTCTTCCTCTGGCTCAGCATACAGAGAAGTTCAAAACATTAAACCCAATGGGACAAGTGCCTGCGGTGGAAATTGACGGCATCACCCTCTCTCAGTCAGTAAGTCCAACTCTTCCCTCCAAAGCCCTCCCTATGAATCATTAAATGGGGCGATACTGACGGTGACTTTGCTGACCCAGCTGGCAGTGATCCAGTACGTGGATGAGACCAGGCCGGGACCTCGTCTCCTTCCGGCCGACCCCAGGAAACGCGCTCAGGTCCGGATGATAAGCGACCTCATTGCCTCGGGGATACAGCCTTTGCAGGTGAGCTGACCACATTCAGAATGTAGTGCACAAGATCAACATCTTCACAATAATAATAATAATCCCTCTAAATTTCAGAATTTATACGTGGTCCAGAAAATTGGAGCCGACAAGGTGCAATGGTCTCAGCATTTCATTGATCGTGGTTTTCAGGGTGAGTGGAAGCTTGTCTTTTTCACACAGCCGGATGTTCCATTATCAGATTAATTTGAGTTAATGACGCGCTCATTTTGCCTTTCTGCAGCTCTTGAGCCGATTCTGAAAGAAACAGCTGGAAAGTATTGCGTTGGTGATGAGGTAAGAACACAACAAAAGAGGAAGTGTGTTAAATACAGCAAAGCTTCTCACTCATCCACTGCTTTATCTCAGATCTCCATGGCAGACATCTGTCTGGTCCCACAAGTCTATAATGCAGAGAGGTATGGAGTCAAATATTTCACAAAAACTTCACAATGAGATCACCACTAATTCATATTTTGTACTGCATGCATTATTATCAGTGCATATTTTCATTTGTTCACGGAGGAGGCGTCTCAATGCAAATTCAGACAGAACAAATGGACTTGGAAGATGTTTCACTTTTGATCCAAGTGGCTTCATCAGTGAGTGAACTGATGAAGCCACTTTGCATTGAGATACATGCATTATTACTGCCTCTTGTATTTCTTTGTGTAGTGTTGGCCTCACCTGGATTACACCAGATTTCTCTTCACATTTTTGAGAATTAAATAAAAAGTCAGTGTACTTTATAACCACAGGGACAACTTTTCACTTTAATTGTAATACAATGTTTTAAATATTTTGATAATTGATTTATCATAATTTTTAATAAAAACAATTTGAGTCAGTTCAGTTTGTTTTCATTCCTCTTTCCTCTAAAAATTCCAAAATCACATGACTTCTGTATTATTGCTTTCTATTTGATTAATGTAAAACAACCCAGTGGGGTCAGAGGCTTTTTCCAAATTATTCTTCTGGATGTTTTGAAAATTATACTTAACAGAAATGTCCATAAAACCGTTTGACATTTAATGCTAAAATTAAAACAAGTTTTGATGTAATAGTTGCAGGTCTATTTGAAATTTAAAACACCCTGTTGCATTGGTGTCCAAACTAAGGCTCGCAGGTCCTCTGTGGCCCAAGATAAATTTTTAAATTGCCCCCAACATTAATATGAAAAAAACAGACATACATTTGATTGAAACAGCTCAACCTTTCATTTTTCTTGATGTAAAAAAGTTTGACCTGCCCTACAGCCCAAGGCCTGACTGTGTTTTCACCTCAACAGGTTTAAAGTGGACTTGGGGAAATATCCAACGATCAAGCGGTTAAATGAGATTTTACTTGAGCACGAAGCCTTCAGAGGGAGCCACCCGTCCTGCCAACCAGATACGCCCGCTGATCTGCGTCCATGAAACCAGCACAGTGCCGTCCTGTGTAAAGTGTTGAATAAAAAGCTCCCGAAGCAGTTACTTGCATGGTTTTTGCTTTTTAAAAAAAAAAAAGTTTATTAGCATTTGTATAGACTTAATATTGACATTCTTCTCAGTGAAGGAATCATGACGGGTGGCAGTGAAGCACATAATGTGTAAAACATGCAGATCAGAGATTTGTTAAGCAAAGTGGAAAACCTCTCAACCTGTCAGCTCACATGCTGCCTGTCATGATTTTTAAGGCTATGAAATTAATACCAGTGAAGAAAAATACAATTATTCTTACAAATAAATACATCTCCTCATATCCAACACTGTACGAACATCACTCATCACAGGGAATCTCCACTTTGCACTTGATTGTGTCGTCATAGAAGGAGCCGCAGCAGTCCGAGCCCCCGAACACGAGCAGGGCGCACTGGAGCTTCACGTTTCCACGCTGACCGTGCTTCTCGGTGTCCGTTTGCATGACGCAGCCCAGGTTTATCATGCTGTGTCCGGCACGAGGCTTCAGGCAGAGCAGTGGAGACTCCACTGAACTCCACATGGTAGTGTCTGTAGGAGAAATGAAGCTGAAAGTAAAGATCACGTCCATCTCCAAGAAATGCTGCAGAAAAGATCAGCTCTCGCTCACCGACGTTAAAGACGTGCACATCCTGCAGCGCTCCGATCGCACTGCAGCCTCCACTGATTAAAACCCTGTTGTCCGAAACTGGGATTGCAGCGTGAAATCTGTCCACATGGACAAACTTTAATCCATAACAGTATTCCTTTAAAGTCGCCCATTACATACGTGTATAAAATGTACAGAAAAAATTAGACTATAATCTAAAATGTGATTGTTTTGTCCAATATTTCTTCACTCGTAACAGCTCAAGTAAAAAGTTTAAAAGAATTTTGAGATTTTGTGGCCTCCTCATAAAAAATACAAGAAAAACATAATATTTTCCTACTTTGAGAAATGGATTTGTGAACGTCAATCTAACAACATTAAAGTATTTTTAGTGAAAGACATTACTATTATACTATTATGCATCGATAATGTAATGTTAAGATTAGGGGTGTCAAACATTTTAGGTAAAATAGTGCCATAACGTTTGAATTTAAACTTTTCTTTGTTTTGACACAGAATATACGTGATATATATGTAACAAAACCAAATAATTACTATGAAAAACTGCTCAAATCTAAACATAAAGACAATTTTAATGATGCAAAATATAGTGAAATGTCCAAAAAGCTTCTCCTATAGCTGTTGCATTGTGCATATTTCAGAAATCCCCCCTGACAGCAGGGCTTTGAAGCTAATTCAAGTTTTCCATCTTTCACGGAAGCATCACTGATATCTCAGCTCAGGTCTCAGTCTTTTGTTCTGTCCACTACTCTTAAGAAATAATGCTAAATAATGTTTTTGGGTTTGTTTGTTTTTTTAGCTATTTACAATTTGCTGGGAGGTTTGGCCGAATTGGAGCCTCTTGCAGGCTGGTTTTGGCCTACTGGTCAGATGTTTGACCCCTCTGGTTTAGAGGAAAGAAACGAACCAGTCTCTGATTTTGAGACACTAAAAATACTAAAAGGCTCCATCGACATTCATCAAGGCTGATCGGCTCTGTACTCACCCTCGAGGCAGTGGCGGCATGTTTCCACACTTCACAGCTGTGTACTCCATGAATCCTTCAGTCAGAGAGGAAAATAAATCAAACTAGGACACCACATCATAACTGAACATGAGCTTGAATCTTCCTCTCACCCAGATCTAAAACATGGACGTCATTCAGGTATGTGGCCGTCTTCCGTCCACCGAATATGATCATTTTATTAGACAGAAGTGTTGAAGAGTGCCTGTTCAATCAAGAGTTGGGTTAGTATATG
Organism: Parablennius parvicornis; assembly: GCA_900302745.1. Classification (NCBI taxonomy): domain Eukaryota; kingdom Metazoa; phylum Chordata; class Actinopteri; order Blenniiformes; family Blenniidae; genus Parablennius; species Parablennius parvicornis. Next base: position 11,310 of record OMNM01019092.1, on the reverse strand, counting down.
TTGAACTCAAGATAGCGCTCATGATATAGTGATGGCAGGTTGCTATGGGGACAGACGTCTGACCCAAATCGCGGCAGAGGCCGGTCTCCTTCCACGATGGGCTGATACCAGAGCTCAAACTCCAGGTTGAAGATGTACAGAACATTCCTGCAGGTCTCCTCCCTGGAAGAATGACTCGGCTGAACTCCACCAAATACAAAAAGCTCTTTTTTATAAAAGGCTGCAGAGTGATACGTCAAATTTGGAACGTTCCCCTTCGCCTTGAGAAATAAGGGAAGGGAAAAAAAAAAGTAAAAGTAAATCCACAGACAAAACCAGAAATGTGAGTATTTCTCACACACGGATCAGATGAAACGTGTGTGTCGTCTTCAACAAACCCACAGTGACAAGTCTCCACTTCCAGGTCAGAGTGTTGAGGATGTACAGCTCGCTGGAGAGCTGACCCGCCCTCAGGCCGCCGTAAACAAAGACGGTCTTGGAGTCTGGGTCGTAAGTCGCGGTGTGTCCTCGGGCGCACAGCGGTTCAGGTTCAGGAGCAGAGGAGTGTATCGGGAACCAGAAGTCATTGTCTAAAAGGAAATCAGGAAACATTTGCGATCCCCAGGATTTCAAATGAGCAGTTCATGATGTCTTAGTTTCTCCTTGATGATTTTCATTAAGTGTATTAGAAGTGTACGCACCCAGCTCCAGCTTCCACAGGAAGTCTTTGCTGTGGCCTCGGTCCATTTCCCCTCCGATGAGGAGGGCGGTGTCGGGGTCACTCAGACACATGGCGTGGCTCCACCGCTTCGACGGACACACTGAAACTGACCATCAGTCCCGGTTAAAAAACCGCCTGCGTGTTCGGACGTGACCACGGTGGACGTACAGTCTCAGTCTGACCTTCTCTGTCCTCGGTCTTGATGTGCACGGCCATGGCCTCCTGGCTGTTCAGCCTGGACAGTCTCCTCTTCTTGGGGGTTGAAGCTTGGTCCGCGTCCATGTCCTCCGAGCTCCATCTCAGGTGGCCTCGCTTACCGATGACCGTGCGTCTGGGGGTCTTGTCCTTGCAGAGCACATGACAGAACAGTCTGGATGACTTTTATTGTGTTCTATACTTAGTTTCAGCAACTGATGACGCACTTCACACTCGATTCATCTCTGAACTTCTGATTTTCACTGTTGACGTGATTTTCATCTCGTGGTATGGCCTCAGTGAAATTCTGAATTCTTGTCTGATTTAGCAAAAACAAAGGAACTGGTCTCGTCGTTCCAATACTTTTGAAAGGGATGGTACATCAATGACTTGTCACAGCGTCACTGCTTTTTCCCTCCTCGGCCACCTGTGATAGCCACTGACCACTGCAGGGTAGGAAAACCTCATCAGCTGCAGGTTTAGAGATGCTGATGCAGTCTGCTCACATCACTTTATTGCCACACTCGTCAGCTTTCTGCTCCCAAAGCATCAGATTTGACCACTTATCTTTTACTGTGGAGTAGAGGTCACAATACAACACAGCTAGAACTGAACAGTACACAGCTAAAGAGTTTGAAGCCAGGAGCTCAGGGAACACTCACTATTAGCATCATATAATAACTTAAAAATATATACAAGCTAAAGGCTGCAGAAATGCTGTGTGCTGAGAAGTCACATCATTTTACCAACATTAGTCTGAAGAGACAGTGTGAATAAGTAAGAAATCAGATTGCACTTATATTTCTCATGAAAAGTAAATCAAATGTAAACATTGTCCCTATGCACTGTGTTTTCGTCTTAAAATAAGTAGGTGTTGACATTTTTCGGCAAGGAGGCCATTTTTTAAAAACTGTTTAATAAATTACCATAAACTGAGCTGCATGTGACGCCTTAACTGAAACAAGTTTGATACTACTATACTCGCCAGTAACACGATGAAAAGAAAACCAGCAGCTGCGATTACACGGTCACTTTTTTTGTCAATCTGATGGAATTTTCTGATTCTAGGATCAGATTGTCCCATTTATATGAACCCTGAATAAGGTCATGGGAGTGTTGTGCCTGTTGTTACGAACCAAGGTGTGACATTTCAGTGGATCAATCCCATGATTGATCCACTGATTGATCCCAGTGATTTTTGAAGTTTGGGGCATCCACACAGAATCCATTTACATGGATTGTGATTGGATCAGACACCAGAATACTCAATCCCATCGTAATTTCAATTAGATGGTTCGAATATAATCAGATTGACGCGTTTATATGGTGCAAATTTAATCAAGTCATCATTTAATCGGGGTATTTTTAATCATGTAACCACAGCTAGTGTTACCTCACCCGTCCTGGGTCACAATTCTTGAACAGGTTAATGGATATAAAAGTTCAAAATCAGGGTTATCCTCATGTCAAATGGTCAATATATAACAAATACGGCTCGTAAAGGTTGCAGAGCTCTGAACTGTAGTACTCTGTAGTTTGCTGTGCCGTTAATCTGGGCTGCAATATATTAATGCATTTTTAATATTTAGGTTAGATTATTAACTCTGAACTTCTCAAACAAAACTTCACATTAAGATTTTTGGTAAGGCAGCATTAATGGCATGACGACTAAATGACGTGGGCAGTGAAGTGCTCTTCAATAGTGACACTCACCGTGGGCCAAACTGCGGGTTTACACTCCACTGCGTTTTCACTGGTGTTGCTTTTATTCACCTGGATCTCTGCGCTGCACACACTTTCACCCAGGTGTGAGAAGCTGGGAGTTACCTGCAAGGACTTCACGATAAAAGCATTTACAACACGTGAACATTTAAAAGCAGTCAGTTTTAAGTCCGCCAATCTTACCGGCTCATTCACGGTGCTCTGGAGCATCATGCTGGAGAGACGGGACGCATTCTCCTGCTCCAGAAACAAAGACTTCCTTTGAAGTGATGGAGTGCTGCTGCGGACACGGAGTGTTTCCAGAGGCTGGTCACGAGCCACCGCATGAAACAACAAGAGAATCGGTATCGACAACAAACTCCAGTGAACTAAAACCTCAAGAAAAGAAAAATTCTGACATAAACAGTGTGAATGTTATTAATCATCGAGGACAACTATCATTGTTTTCAGGAGTGAAAGTAACAATTACACACATTAATGTAATAAAGTCATGTTTTTGTGTTGTTGTACTGACATTTTGCTTAAATATGTAATTTCAGTAAGTTAAGTACATGTTTCCATCAGGGGTCACCAGTTTCCACCAGCCTTATTTTAGAAATGGAGCAGTTTGTTGATTTTCAGTCATTTTTCCTCATTATTGTGCTTCCGATTTCTCCACTGTTGACACCTGGTTTTCAATACAAATTATTTAGATCAATCAAAGAAGGAAATTAACCTACACAGCTCAGTAGAGGATATTATAAATCGAATTGAAAGTTAAAATGCAAAATAAGACAGGGTAAAAACCTAATATTCAATATTATTGTGAATAAGGCTGAACAGTGACCAATAAAAGCAGAAAAACAAACATAATAAGTGACTCACAATTTTTGTTAATTATTTGAAATTACTGGCTCTTTTCTTTCATACAAACATCCCAGTTAACTGTTTTCATATCTATATTGTGACTATTGGTGTGCATATTGTGCAGTCCTAGTTTTATTTCCCCAACAGCAGTTTTATTTGTAACCGAATACAGTTGTACTGAAGTATAACAATACTGCACTCTTCCACCTCTGGTTGTTGTTTATATTGACCCGAGAGACACAGAAATTATGTTTTTAAAAACCTCCATACCTGTCCACACACTGTGAGTAAGATCTTTCCGTAGACTCCTCTCCTGCCTCTGTGTGCAGCCGCAGTGACAATGTCAGAGTCCCACTCTCCCTCCCAGGTGAGACATCTGAGTGCAAACAAACTGTCACTTTACAGCATCTTATCGTCTTTAAACAAGATTTTGTCTCCTTGACGTACTTGATTTGAGAGGTGAGGGTTCCTATCCTCTGGGCTGGTACTTCTGCACTGACCAGGACCTCCACTGAGATGGCCATCCGGCTGCAGGTCCAGTCTCCCAGGCCGAAGATCACCAGCTGGGAGGGCAGCGGCAGCGGCACGTGCACTTGGAAGCAGCCTCGGTTAGATTTACTGTGGATAGGTAATGTTTTAATGTTGATCTAAATTTAAAAACAACGTTTTATCAAAAGAAAAGAAACCCGTAAACCTGCTGAACGGACGCGGCGCGTCACGCAGAGACCACAGTGCGTAAAAGTTGAGTTTCCCCATGTTGTTTCTGGACCATGTGGGAGCGCACGCGACAGGCTCCAGGCCAATTAAAAACCGCGCACACAGGTGTGGTCAGCTTCATAAAAAAATAGAATTAAATACAATTACATTAAAAAAACAAAACAAAACAAAACAAAAAAACTCTGTTATGTTTCTGAACAGTTTTCTGCTGAAGATGACAATATATATTTTAATATTTGTAATGATTACTGATGAGGTTATGTCAATGATGATCGTGAGAGTAGATTCGAAAAGTAAATGGATTTCACTCACATTTTTATTTTTACTTTTATTCAAATGAAATTCGTGTAGGTTTATATGAAGTTCAGCTAGATCAGAGGTGTCAAACATAAGGACGGTGGACCTTAACCGGCCCAGGCAAATGGTCAAAATCTCAAAGAAAACAATAATCTTTTTATCAAATTTCTTAAGTGTTTTGGGCTGAGATCTCAGTGATGCTGCTTCATTCTTTCAAACTAATCTCAAAGCCGTGCTCGTAGGGTGAGTTTTTAAAACCACCCATAATGTCACAGGAGACATTTTATGGACATTTCACTGTATTTTGCATCTCTACAATTAAATTTATGTTGAGACTGTTCTCATTTTCTGTAGAAATTGTTTGGTTTTTGTGAAAATAGAGGCATCATGTATCCTCTGTGCTACAACAAAGAAAATAAAAAGTTTAAATTTGTAGGTTATTACAGCACTATTTTACCAGCTCGGCCCACTCAAGATATACAGTAGATGGGGTGATGTGGCCCTGAACTAAAATGTGTTCAACACCCCTGATCTCATTCATCAAGTGATATATTTCCAGAGTCAGTCTCAAAACAATGATCCAAGTCAGACAAACATCTCCACCACAAAAAGGCACAAAATTAATTTTGTACTTTGTTTGACTCAATTTTAAAGGTGCAGGTTGTAAAAATGTGTAATTGCACACCAAACAGACAGAGAGCAGTACAATAACTGCGAACTATGTACATTATAGCACATGGACCTCCAAATCATGGGACTCCCCTACCATCTGTAATATTTGTACAATCTGTAATATCTGATCAGAAAACCGTTGCATCTTGCTTTTGTGTGATTTTAAAAAAAGGACAGTTACATATATATCACAACCTGTGCTATGACTCAGACTTTAGGTTCATCTGACAAATTCATGTTGAGCAGATTAGATTATTGGTTTTCAGCCTGAGCTTGGCACACACCAGAGACCACTACAATGTGCAAATATTATTATTCAGTGTTAAAAAGCCCAGAATTGGACGCTTCTCAGAATCTAAACTGTACTATTTCTAGCCTGGACAATCTAATTGTTCTCCAGTAGTCATCTTTTATTCTAAATGCTCATTATGTATTTGTAGTGGTGGTAGAATATTTGTTTCCATCACTGTTATTCTGCAATACATTCCATTCTGAAATTCAGAATTTATAATTAAATCAGTTCATAAAACAAACTTTCTACTGACATGTCACTCATCTCAAAAACAAACCTTATATTTACCATCAAAATACTGAACGTTCATCATCTCCTTGCTCCCTTTACTACTGAAAATTAATCAGATCCCAAAGTTATTCATGAAGTAACAAATTTGTGAAGCTTTACTGTGATGCTCTGACGAGGTTGAATCTATAGAATCGTATCATGCATCTGTTTGTGTTTAATACCATTAATAATTACAGCCTGTTTACTTTACAGTACCATGTAATCATCTCAGGCTGTAAACACTCACTGACATGTGAAGGGACTTTTCATCTAATCTACAGGTTAGTGGTTCCATCCCCATCTTGCTCTGTCAGTGTCCTTGAGCAGGGCACTGAGCTCTAGTAATGGGGGTGTGTGTGTGTATGAGCACTTTCAGTGGCGGTGTGTGTCTGGGTGAATGGTTGACACCAGTCGGGTTCCTTCTGTGTGGAATTTGCATGTTCCCCCTCACGCCTGCGTGACATGGAAGTGCACAGAGACAACCGAGGGGGTAAAAAATGAAGGTACTCGCTCAGAACAAAACTTCTTTTAAGATATTGTACTTGACCTGCACTGTTGACAGCATTTAACCATGTATATTGATGTGATCAAAGCAAAACTCACAGTCTTTAGACTGTGTTCATTCGTCTGCTTCTATCTTTGGGTGTCTGTTTTCAGTTTTGGGAGCACAAATGATAAAAGGAGGTTTAACAATACAAGCACTGCCCCATTTAAAGATTATACACGATGCAATTCTTTTTTAAGAAAACAAGTGAAGCTTGATTGAGGCTCTGTGTAAGTGAGGATTGTCACCAGCCTCCAGGGAGGGCTGGAAATAAAACCTGGTTTCATCAGCACCTCTGTAACAATTACATCAATCCTCCAGTGCCACAATTTAATGGAAACACCAGGGACCATCCTGAAGCAGACTTCTAATCCTGGATAGCAGCAGCCAGGCTCTTATGAAACGAGGCATCTTGGGTAAAAAGAACAGATTAATCACACACAAAGCTAGACAATCTTCTCTTTTATTGTGGAATATAAACTTCATGGTCATAACTTACAGTGAAGGTACAGCACGGCAAACATGGAAAGCTCAGAATCAGCTGCTTCAGATAGTCAGCAGCCAAATCTTTGGGCGCATGCGGACAAGCGAGTGTGGTGAAAGCATCGATTGTGCAACGAGGACGGATTGACGCTGTCCAACACACCCAAGGTGATCAAAAACAAACATACATGTGTGTGTGTGCATGTGGACAAAACACACTCGGGTGAAACATTACAACTGGTCCCTTCCTCCAAAGCGGCTAATTAAGAGAGAGAGAGGGGGGAGAGGGGCAAGGCAAATGTAAATATTGGATCTACATTACATAAGAAGAGCTTCGTGTGATAAGAGATGGCTTTTATTTGCGTCGTAAAGAGCACGCTCTGGAAACCTTTTGCTTCAGTACATTCAACTTAGACATCTTTCACCAACACGCCACCGTGACAGCAGACGACCACGTGGCCTAAATTATCATTACGCTCTGCTCAACGTGAGGAATATAGCAAACGATGGAGCGACGGAACAATCACAGTTATTAAAAAAAAAAAAAAAGTGCACACGTACAACAGAAAACAGCTTCATTTCCTTAGAGCACAGCTGAATAAGCACCTGGTTGGATAAAGGAGATTCTCTGCAGGCGTTCCCTGATCACTGCTACCATAGAAATGCTACACGGTGAAGACAGTGTGTGTGTGTGTGTGTCTGTGTGACAATGAGCACTTCACCAAATGGCTGCAAACGCTGCATACATAGGATTATGGCACATACGCGAGGCTTCTTCAAATACAGCAAGACACTGAAGCAGGTGACGCATTCAAAACCATTATGCTGAAATTCAACATGTGACAACACAAGCTGATAGATAAAAAATAGATATGCTTATATTTAACTTTTTTATATTAGAATTTCATAGTTGCTTTTTTCCAAGTATGGATTCAAAAATAGTTCATTGTTCTTAAGAGTAATATTTCTCTGTAAATTATACATTCATGAGCAACAGACGGGCATCTCAGGCACTGTAATAAACCCTGTAGTAAAGAGTTTTATTCCGCCACAGCGAGTAGGAGTTGTCGAACTTCAGGAGGTACGTGCCTTCGCCGGGGAAGTCGTGGCTGCCGCCGTATACGGACAGATGGCTGTCCTGACGGTACACGGGGAGGAGCTCCGCCAGGTTAGAGTTGCTGTGACTTTTGGAGCCCTTCTCCACATCCCCGTTACTGACCGGCCCTGAAACGGGAAACGCATAAAGCGAAGAGTCAACACGGCGCCTCGGACCGCAGCTGCACAAAACCACGTAAAAACGTGGTAATGGGATGTTTTATAGACGAAGAGCATCCAGTGTGTGTGTTTTTTATAGACTCAGCACATTCAGACTGACGCTGCGTTTACACATCAAATCAAGTGAAAACGCATCCTTTTTTCCCATTTTCACTTCAGAAAGGGACACTAACATTTTGAAAATGATGTAGTTCTTATGTTGGGCCACTAGTGGGTGGTGTTGGCAATTTTGTAATGAAAACACACACATGCAGAGAGAACAATACCATATGAACATTAACAATGGAAGAGCATTTGCATTGACTGCGAGCAGGTTGGATTGTTTTTTCAGTGACTGTCAACTATAAAACTATGAATCTGAGGGAATCATGACACTCTGGAGGAAACATTGTACTTATTGTTCATCTACTGAGCATGTGCAGAATTGTTTACGACGGGTGTGGGGTGCATGCAAAGCTGCATTTTCAGTGGCTCCAAGCATCATAGTCATGTAAACATAAACACAAAATGCAACAAAAGTTTAGTATTTTCACTTTGACACATTATCGTACAAAACCCCCCACCCAGAGTCATTTTCTACATGCAGAACCCCAAACTCACCTTCCAGCTCCTCTTCTTCATCTTCGTCATCACTCGACTCACTGATGTGCACCGTGATGGAGCGGCTGGTCACGGGCGTCCAGTCAAAATAAATGCCGAAGCCAATGTCGTAACCGTCCGTGGCGAACTCCCAGCACACTTTCTTGGCCTCGGGGACGGTGGGCACGTGAACCGTCATGATGTCGCCTCTGTACACCGTCACCATGCTGTCCTTCTCCGCCCGCAGCTTCGCCTTCAGCTCCTTCAGCGCGGCAGATGTCCAAGTCGTCGGGGGACTCAGAGGCGGCAGCTGGGCTGCAATCAGAGGAAGAGACAAGAGCGACTCTGATCACCAGGCCCCGTTTACACGACGATGTTTCAAGTGAAAACGGGTAGTGTTTGTGTTGTCGTTACAGAAAACCCTTTGGGAGCCTCAATTTATGGATACAGGCCCACATTTCTCCATTCAAGTCTGTACCATTGAAAATAAATGCTTTGCCCTGTAACTTGTTTGTTAAAAAAAAAAAAAAAAAAAAAAAAAAAACTTTACG
>OMNM01019088.1:10271-24361 GCA_900302745.1 Parablennius parvicornis | reverse complement strand
CCGGAAAACGAGAGGGTCACGTCTGAGAGAAGATCACACCTGTGTCACCTGGACTCACTGGCCTCTGAGCCAAGATACACACATGTGCACACACACACACACACACACACACACACACACACACACACACACACACACACACACACACACACACATACACACAGTCACAGCTGTCAGATCGGCAGACATGCCAGCACACATCGGCCTCCTTTATTCAATCACCCAGGCAGTGGATCTCTATGACAATGGGAATCCCGGGGTCGAATAGCTGCTGGTGTGATGCTGGCAGAGCAACAGGGCGATAAAATTGCAGCCGTTTTGATCTGTTTAATCCCCTGGGAATGACCTTGGAATCCTGTGATGGAAAGGTTGAAGAGAGCTCTGTTGGTGCTTTGTCCTACTGTGCCCCTTGTGTTGTGCTCCATGTGTACAGAGGAAGGCGCGAGTGCGTCGAGGGGGTTTAACACTTGTTCAAAGATAATACTGTTCTTAGCAGCTGTCAAGTGTGAGATGAGCTGGGAGGAGCTGTGGCGAACTGTCAAAATCCTTTTCTTAGCACCAACACGGTATAAAGGAGGAGGAATGGAAGGATATGTTGGGTGTACATAACCACAGGAGAACAAAAAAAAAAAACTCTTCTTTATAAGTCACAATAATCTAAAGAAACATGTGGGTTATTAATACCTGATGGCATTCTTATTCCACTAAGGTTGCCATTAAAACTGGAAACTAAAAAAGTCTGAATATTGACGCTTCTTCTTTGTTGATCTGCATTGTTACAGCACTTGTCATTTGCAGGGTTTTAGTTCAATCTCAACAGAGATCCGGCTTCAGCTGCTGTGCATGACGCTACTCTGGAGCCTATGCCTATTTGGAATAAAAAACAAATATGGCATCAGAGAGGACTGAGCTGGGTCATTACACAGAGGAAAGAAAGATTCAAAATGAAGTCACTGATTTTCTCCTAAACTTGACTACTGACAAATATGTAGTCTTATTATGTTAGCTGGATGTGACATTTTCATCCAGCTAACATAATTCATCTTTGATTTAATGCACCTTTCAAACCACCAGCTAGATATAGAAAATCTTTAGAAATGAACTTGCACTACCATGTGGATAAACTCCACTTTGGGGCCTTAATTTGATCATTTCTTAAAGAGATTACAAATTACAATGTCAGTACAATTATACAATTGTACAATTATCAAAATGACATTTAATTTTTTTAATATGAGTCGTAGAGTTCCGCCTGGGGTTGGTGGTAGAGATCAGTGGAAGCCATCAAAATTGAAATGTACTTTGTTGGGGTAGCACAGTAGTTTAATGGTTTACACCCTCAACTAATTGAATAAGGTGTGTTCAAATATTTTCTGTGTTGCGTTTGCATGTTCTCACACTGCATGGCTTTTCATCAGTATAGTCCTGTTTCCTCCCACTGTTCAATAATGAGATAATGACTGGTATGCATGGTTTTCTGTCTCTGTGTGTTTGCCATTTGATGGACAGTCGAACTGTCCAGGTTGTAAACTGCCTTCTGGGATAGGATCCAGTGCCCTGCGACCCTGAACATGATAAAGTGGCATTGAAGACGAATGGCTGTAAATTGTTGTGCTCATAGGGAAACTTTCCTGTGGTGTGTCCAGCTGCATTGGAATTACATGGACTCATGTACTAAATAGTATGACATCCAAGAGGGAAGAGTGCAAATGGAAAATTCTGTGCATACAGTGTATCAATTGAATTTACACTTCTGAATTCACAGACCCAGTGTCCATTTATTGTATTTGTTGTATGTTGCTGTTAATAGACTGAGTTGTGTGTAATTCAAGAGTTTTAGTAGCAGTTAATCCTGCATCTGTTATCCCTCAACCTGAAACTCTTGCAGGATAAACTATTTCATAGTGATTCACTCAATGCATTTAGAAAGGATACAGCACAGTGTCCAAATGACAAAGCACTGGCTCTCATTCTCGGGGTTTATAACCTCTGCCAAGCACCAGATGCAGTGCGGTGTGGGTGATTCCAGCACGGTGAGCCGCATGGTCGACCTGAAAATAGAGAAAGGCTGCTCTCTTCCAAAAAGAGTCTGGACGGAAGTCTGGCTTGATATTCCTGTGGATAGGCTACATACCATCTGTATATCTCCTGAGAGCGTTGTGTAAATCCTGGGCTTCAGCTGAACTGTTACTGCATCTCATTCTTCTTTTTCTTTTTTTTTTTTTTTGTCTTGCTTTTTTGAGTTTCCCTCAGCAGTGTTGTGTAGACAGTATACTGTATTTTAGCCAAGACTGATTTATTCTTTTGTAACTCAGCAATACTTTCATATCCAATCATCTGCAAATAAAAAAAAAGCTGCTGGATTTCTGAAGACAGAAAATGACTGACTTTGACACATTTAACAGTAAACTCACAGTCTCGTTGTTACACCGCTTTCCTCACAACAAGCCGCTGTAATTTGTTGAATACTGAACTTTATTTCTTTCACATTAAATGTTGGTGCTTTGACTCCAATGAGAGGCAAAAGCAACATATGAGTGTCTTGTATTTGGTTCCATTTAGATAGTTGAATTGAATTGAATTGAATTGAATTGAATTGAATTGAATTGAATTGAATTGAATTGAATTGAATTGGTCAATAGAGAGCTTTTCTTGGTTTGATCTTATAGCTTTTCTTTATTGCTTTTAAATTTCAATTCATCCTTGCTACATTTGATTTATCACTTTTATTTAAAACATTTAATTCCAAAGCAGCATGTTTTATTGAAGAGATAGTGATTTTACCTCTTGTCATTTACTATTATATCTCCTCTTCCTGATGTTAGTCATACACACAGTTTAGATGAATGATTCCTCATCTGTTGGCTGTTATCTGAATAGTGATAAACATCATGAATGGATATACACAAGAACTTCTCACTCCAAGTTGCAGTCAAAAGATTGCAGCTCTGCTCATGAATAAATCAGGGATGTCAAATTCAAATTCATTCAGTAATTCATTTTACTTCAAGAGCCACACATAACCAGCTGGGACAGACATGTCAGCAGATAACATAACAACCAATAAGTAATTATATCTCAAAATGTTTCTCTTAGTTTCAACTCAAAGAAGTTAAAACTTATTCTGAGAATGTTCACGTTTAATGTACTTTCTCTCAAATATGTGTCAGGAGCGACCAAGTATTTCTTTTTGAAAGAAGCGCATTCTGACCTGCAGTAGCGTTTTTCATTGAAGGAATGTTGGAAAATGCCTGCAGGCTTCATGGATTGCACGATTTCTGTTGCCCTCACTGTGCATATTTTCGTGAATTTACCCTATTGATTTTCAGTTAATTCGCTGGTATTAAGTTAGTTGGCTGATCATGGGCATGGCTCACATCTGCTATTCAGCTCTGGGTTTCCTTTTTGTCTCTTCAGATACTATAAAGTACACCTCATTTTATATCCTTCACTGGAACTCTGGCTGGTTTTGGCTCATTTTATGTATGTCTCACACTGATACAGTAGAAATCAATAAGTGACAGGAATGACTGCATCTTTTGTATATTACATTTTGATAGTCCGCTCTATTATCATCCTTGTCTCTGAGCCTAGTTCCTCCACAGATACTGCATGATACTGTTACAGTTTCCTATAATCTTCAGATGATACAAGTATTGTGTTTGGAGCAACTGTAATCCACCGAGTATCTGCTATAATGCTTTATAAATAGTCCCTCCTGTGTGTGTTTGTGTGTGTGTGTGTGTGTGTGTTACAGACAGTGATCCCCTGTATGGTAATGGGTGGTAAACACTTCAGTGGACCAGATTATGGAAAATAACACACTTGATTGGCCGTTTGGTCGCTGTGTGACATCAGGCTGTGTGTATGTGAGCCATGGGCGGTCCACTGAGGATGGCTACTTTAGGAGATGGCTGGGGGCCCCCCCACTGACAGCAGAAAACTGGACGACAGATGCTCCAAAGAAGAACAAGTCAGAAGCTCCCAAGAAGAAGAGGTTGTTTCAGGTCAAGATAAGAGCAAATAAAAACCTCTGATTTTGTTTCCAAATCAAGGCCAAAAGCAGCAAGGTAAGCAAAAAAAAAAAAACAAAAAACAAATAACTAAAAAGGAAGTCACAAACTATTGAGATATATGCACTTTTTTCCAGGTTCTCAAGCCAAAGATCAAGATTCAAGAAAAAAAAAAGGAAGTGTGTTACACTGGATTAGTAAAAGTAGCGGTGTAAGTGTGAAAATGTGACCTTTTCATGCTCAGCAATGTGTAAACTAGTCACATGTGTACTTCTGTATTATTGTGAGAGCTTCGGCATGTGAATGTCAGGGGATAATGTGGCCTCATTGCTCTGCTGACTGATGGTCGCTGTGAACAGACATGGTAAACCGTTGTTCTGATCCCTTGAACCTGTTGTCGCAAAGCAGATCACAACAACACAAAACATGCGTCTCTCTCTCTCTCTCTATCTCTCACACACACGCACACACACATTAACAAGCATACAGTAGCTGTGCATTTACGTATCCAACTTCCAGATGTTTTTTTTCCCCTTTAGAAGGTGCAATATCTTTATCACCCACTTTTTGTAAGACTTTTAAATATACTCTTTCATCTTAGCACTTCTTTAAGCTCTTTTAGAACATCTTGACTTTTTTCTTGACTAGCTACCCTTTTCAGTGTGTTTAATTGTACTTTTCTCCCCTTGTAAATAACATTTTACTCTATTATTTTCTGTATTCTGTAATGGTTAGTTGGGTTTTCAGCAATGTACGATTTGCCTCATGGATTTATGTTTTTAGGGGATTCTTTAAAATTGCACAATACATTGAAACTACATACTTAAACTTTGTTTATTCCTGTAATTGAATCACAAATATTACTTAATTCCATCTTTGCATCCACTTCTTCTCTCCCAGGTCGTGAAACTGTGCCCAAAAATCGAAGCACACATATTACATCAGCAACTTTTCTACTCGTCTTCTTCTTTCCACCCTCCTCCTCCTCCTGCAGGAGCTCCCTTTGCTCCTCAACAGGCTGCTCTGCCTTCTCCACCCGAGGTATAATCATGGACCGCTCGGTGCAGGAGCTGTTCCTCAACTTCATGATCGTCCTCATCACGGTGCTCCTCATGTGGCTGCTGGTGAAAACTTACCAGGACTAAAGCATGGAGCGAGAAGAGATGAGCCGAAAGAGATGATGGAGGGAGAAGTGTGTGCAGGGGAGCCAGCATGGTTGCCGTAGGTCAGGACGTTGCTGCTGATTGAATTTGGTCCAGACACAGTGTTTACATCTGTTTTTCAATCAGAAATGTCATTAGTCTGATGCAGTTCTTTAGCATGCATAAGGCCAAATCTTTGTGTGATGACTCGAGTCAAAGTCAATGACAAACTAGTCTTTAATCTGCTTTTGCATTCTAAGATTTTGTTTTTCTTTTATTGTGAATAAAAGTTAAAGAAAATGGATTTGAGCCTTTAAAAAAACTGTAACACCAGCTGGTCTAGTAAACACTGCAATGACATCATTAACAGTAGCATAGTCACTGTGTTATTCATGTGACTTTTGATACATTGAATGATGCTGATTTGTGCATGTTTCCAGTGTGACAAAGTAATGAATGTGCATTCACTCATGAAACAAACGGCCAACTTCTGAAGCATCGTGTGTATGTTCACTTCTTGCCATTAAACAGTCTTTTGATTGTTGGATTCATTTATTGTTTTAGAACACCAACTTGTTGTGCGTTCATGATAGCAAAGTCCATCTTTTCTCTCCGTGGTTAAACATGAAGTTACTGAGTTCTTGAAACGGGCAACATGTAATATTAAAGTCATGCTTTGGTTGTAGTAGAGGTGATGATGTAGACTTCACTCCATATCTCTTCTTTGTGGTGTAAATGATGTATACCTGTTTATTATATACACGGCACTGCAGATTCAGACTTCCTCCTGCTCCCTGTTTGTGTGACTCAATGCAAACTCTTGTGGCACAAACAGGTACTGCAAGACGAAACACGGAAGTTGGAAAACTCTTTGCTATACCAGCGGCACATCACAAAATTGTTTTAGAGATGTCATTGAGATTATTGATTTGTTAATTCAGCTCATTATATATAAGCTGATTCAAATTGAACCAAATTACATATGACACTTTTAAAAAGTGTTTTTTTCTATTGACAGCTCTTCTTTATAAGCCATAGACGTGAGCGCCTGATTTGAAAAATGACATGCAAAAAGCACATGGTAGTAACACAAAAAAGGAAATAAAAGATACAGTGAGAACATTAATTGCACATAAAGATTTGGGACGATAATTGGAAAACAATAAATAAATTTTTTTACTGGACAATAAATCAAAGTTGAATTTCAGTTTAAATAGCTTTCAAATCACTAAATGATATTCCTACTATGGGTTTTTGGAGCTGCTGACAAAAAATCCTTATCATCTGTTTGCCTTGCAATATTTCTTAATATTTTCTGGAGTTCTTGTAAAGTCGATCATGAAAGCATTGCATGGTGAACAATACATGTTTATATCTTAGCCGTAGAAGTGCTGACTAATTGTACGTGATGTGAATATTGTGAATGGTGTTGATCCAAAACTTATAAAGCTAGAAATTAATATTAAGGTTCTAAAATAGGATTTCTAAAAAAACCTCAGTAATGGTCCTCCATGGGAGGGGTCATTATTACAGCAACACAACAAAGATCATATGACAGAAGGTGCTACACACTCAAATTTACAGGATAAATGTCACTCTGATTAAAGAAAATTCAATATTTGGCTCAAACGCTCTTCAGGGGTGATGATCTATGAGAGATGCTGTGGTGTTAGGTAAAGACTCATTTTACATCACGTGAAAGCGTTGGTAAGCTGGTAGGTACTCATGCACGCAAGTTTTAAATCCCTTCGCACGTCACCGTGTACACGCAGGTGCGTAGGTGTGTTCTCTGCATCATGTTGTGTCACTCCATGGATCTCTGTATCTGTTGAAGCTGATGACCTGACAGTGAAACTCAGTGAGTGCCCTGGGCATGGGCGCAACTTCCTCCCATTGACTCCTCCCACTGTAGTACACCTGCACAGTTAACAAGAAAACACACACACGCGGTGAAAAAAAAAAAAAAAAATCAAACCTCAATTATAAGAGTTAATAAACGCAGGCGATTTTATGACGTCCTTGACGGATGTAATAAGGGCAAAAACTAGAGACAATATATTGCTATATGCAAGTAATCTATCATCAGTGGTGTATTGGAAGTATCATATCATTGTAGCAGTAGAAGTAATAGAGATCCTTTACACTAATTGGGCAGTATTTAGGCATTGTAGATATTGTGTTGTGTTTCTTATCATTCTCATGAACATTTCATCTTTAGAAAACCTCAGCTGGGCTCTTGTGATTTTACGTTAAAAGCTAAAATGAGGAGGTATATTCAAAGGTTCTTATAAAAACAAATTGTACTTACAATACATTGTGCAAGTGCATATCAAAAAAATCCGCGATAACTCAAATAAGGGGGTAGCAGATATAAGAGAAATCTTCACTACTGCTTCTTTTCATTCTGTATGGAAGACTGTTTTATCTTTTAATTTTTTACTCTTGAATAAAATAGAGAAATACAACACAATACAAAAATTAAATTTTTTGGTAAATTATTTGAACACTAACGTGACATAATAATAACTAAAAAGTAGTAATAATTTTAAAATACTTTAACTTTCATGGAATAGTTTAATACGTGGATATTGAATATAGAATAAAAAATTTACTACACATTGGAATCATTGAAGACAACACTTCAGCTTTTTTCGTCTCTAAATGTTGAGAATAATATATTTATATTGAACTCATAAAGTACAATGAGATGATATATAATTTACCAACATTCAAACCCTATGTGCAAAATTAAATAAGGTTTATAATCTTAAAGTGGCACAACTCAGCCGTCGTGGACTCCAATTCTAGGTCATGAAGACTGATTCAGAAGATCAGCTTAGTCTGCAGTCAAGTGTCACTCCTACCTGAACTTCATCAGTGATCTCATCAGGTGAATAGTCTCCGCCCAGTATGTAGATCCTGTTCCTCGTACCCACTGCACCAGCATTGAACCCAGCGCATTCAAATGAGCCTTCACCCTTCCAAACACAGGTCTCGGGACAAAAACTGTAGACCTGAATGAAAAAGAGAGAATTTGGTACAAAAACAATGTATATTTAAAAAAAATAAGAAATAAAGAAACACTGATCATTTAATGCTCAATAACTGTAATTTTGTAATCGACTGCTTCATTGGTGCCGATCTAAGTCTCACCTTATAAGTGGAAAGATCACAGAGGTGCAGCGTACAATTAATTGACACAGCCTTGACAAGAGTAGCATGGAAGAACTGGCCAAACTCAGCCACCACGCGGCTCCACTGGTCCAGTTGGGCGTCATAACGAAAGAAGCAATCCAGTGACGGGTTAAAAGAATCTGTGATCTCAACCTCTGACCCCAGCGTGTAGATGACACTGCCACAAGCACTGGCCTCAGGGTAGAAGATGGCAGTGGGAAGTGAGTTGACAGAACACCAGGTCTGGGTCAGAGGGTTGTAATACTCCACCTAAAATACAAGTGACAGTAGGGTTTTACAGGAGCCAATAATAACCAAATTCCAATTTTTAATTAATTTTTTTTTTTTTTTTTTACCTCCAACAGACTGGGAGATCCGCCTCTGGAACCTTTGGTGCGTCCCCCGATGACATACACCCTGTCCAGGCAGGTCACAGCAGTGTGCATGGTTCTGGGCTTCAGCATGGCCGGAGCTGGCGTGCAGGATGAAGTCACAGGACAGAAGCACCAAACTTCATCAGTAGCCTCATGAAATGGTTCGGCCACATGGAGACGTATTGCCCGACAACAGTTCCCGCGACAGCCGCCGGTGACAAACATCTGAGATCCAATCGACAGTGGAAAAAGATGGTGACTGTTAACATTGTAGTTCAATATCCACAAGGACTTTTACAAGAATTATGATGAGTAACAGGAAGATCGAGGAGTCCACCAAAATTATGCTGCCCGTGCCTCAAAGCTCTGATCTGAGAATCATCAAATCAACTTGGATCATAGAGATAGAAAGAAACTAAAACTATGTGCAAGTAATTAAATTTTCTATGACAAGTCATTGGCGCATTTATTTACATATTCTTTATATCTGAAAGCAATGATGTGTGTTAACCATTATATTAATGACGTAATTGGTTAAACTACATAGATCTGAGTCTGATCAGAGATCAACACGTCTACTAATGTGTAATATTGAACAAAGAAGTTGGGATTTGATAAGTGAGCCAGCTCCTCCTCAGTATACTGGATAATGAGTGTGATCAGTCACTATTTTGGTTTTCATGGAGGTTGTGGGAAGCCGGGATGCTGAGTGTGCTGCAGCACCCCCTGTTGGTTGTTAAAGAACCGGTATAACAAGAATTTAAAACTGCAAATCAAAAATACACACACACAAAAAACAACACTGAAATTCATGGAGTTTTGCATAATCTGTGTTTGGTATTGATTTTTTCTCTCTCTAAAAAGCAATGAAATAACACGTAGAGTTAAATAAGTCATACTCCCGAGACTTTCTCATAAGGGAACGCAGCTGTGGTGGACTGGGAATTAAGAACATATAAATCGTTTGTTATTGTACTTAAATTTATATCACAGGTACCTGAGTCGAACCTGTTTGATTCCCTAAAAATATGTTTTGTTCAATTTCATACATCTTTCACAAACATTACACAGCACTTTTATGAACAGATAATAGAACAAGCAGGTTAGAAAAGATCCAGAAGGCTGGATTTCCAAAGTGTACCTTCTCTGCATAGCTGGTGAGAAAAGACCCCGGCGGGTCTGGCATGGCGGCCATCTGCCCTCTCTGTGTTGACCCCAGCTCTTTCCATTGGTCTGTTTCCAGACAGTAGCAGAAGGTGTGGCGGATCTCTCCATTCTCCTCCGTCTTGTGGATGTAGATGTAGCTCTGTGTGGTGGCGGGCCTGGCGTCATTCAGCAGTCCATCGTAGTGAGTCTGTCTGCTCTGTGCTTCTGAGATCAGGGCCACACAGGACTTGTTGTCACAGAGGAGAGCTTCCGAGTTACCAAGAGTCTGGAAATCACACGGAAAAGTTCAGTTTATGACATTTTTATAAACAACTCCAAATTATGAATCCAATGCATACAGAGGGCTTATACCTTTAGTATAGCTGCAGGCAGATGGTGAAGACGGGTTAAGGACAACAATCCTGGTAAGAGCTTTTGTCTTTCTGGGAGATTGAAGCGGATCCATCTGAGAAGTGACATAACAACCGTCTCCTCGCTGGGCACCTTGAGGGCATCTGACCTCAGGCAAGACTCCAAGACATTCAACTGAGGGTGCAAAGGAAATAATGAAAAGTGACTGAGGAGAGAATAGAGTTTGTTCTCTTCCGAAGCCGATTGCCAAACTACAAATGAAATGCCAGAAGCACATAGTGGCTTTAAATCACTTTACATGATTAGACAGTGTAGTAGAATGTGAATGTGAATGTCTGAGCTGCATGTTTGATTGATGTGAAAAGAGGTGTCATGTTTTCTCTCCCTGTAACGAGCGACTGCTCAGACAAAGAGGTTGAATTAGCTGCCTCTGCTCAACAAATGAATTGACTTAGATTTTCAAGCCCATGAGACACAAGAGACCTTTCTAGAAATGTAGTTCCAAGAGACATAAACCACATTATGAAACAGCAAAGTATCAGCAATATGTTGCAATAGAAGGTAAGCAAGACAACAATTGTTTTTGATCCGTTGGATTTCTAGGATTCCAGAGTGTGCTGGAAAAAACCGGGTAGATTTTAGGCATTACCTGCATATCCATGAAGTCCTGTGTTTGTGAAAGGTCGGAAAAGTTCTCAACCACAAACTCATTGGCACTTTGAAGGAGAGAGGCTGAGCCGTACGCCTCCGCCAGGGAGTAAAGGGACAGACAGTTACAAAGATCCATGGTTCCTATCAAGAAGTCACTGCACGCTCTGGACAACACAGGCACCTGGGAATAAAACAACAGGGAAGGACTGAGAACATTGTATTATTCTATAGATATGTATTCAGCAGACATAAAATCATATAAAGTAACTGCAATATTTATCAGTGACTGTAATCTTGACATTGTGTTAACTCTGTTGTTCCCAGTGAATTAAATCTATCAACACCCACACAGGTGTCTCCACTCACTTGGACCTCTGGTTTGATTGAAACACAGTGGAGAGGTGCTCAATATTAAATGAGCCCCTCTGATGAGTTGTGGGAATCACCTTAGCAATCACACTCTGCAGGTGATCAGCTAGTAAACCCATTTTATAGTGTAATGTCTTTCCGTTGAGAAGCCTCCATGGGGGGAATTCCAGTGTCTGCCAATTTTAGCAATGCACATCAAACAGCTGCAGCTGAATTGGCACACATTGAACCTCTTCAGAAAATGTCTTCATACTGGTATTTTACATTATTTACTTTCTATTGTTCTGAATTGCCATATCGAAATGTTATATTTTCATAAGCAACAGGATAAGAGAGGAGTGGAGGTTGACAGGGGGAGTATATTATGCTTACAAATGTACCTGTAGAAAAGATGAGAGCTGAAACAACATGTCTACATTGCCATCAGTGATGAGTGCCTCTCCTGAGTAGGCAAAGTCCAGGAAAGAGCTGACTGTGACCGGACACTGGTTACCCAGTGTAACTGAGCCATCATCACGCTCACGCATGTCCACCCCGAACATGGCCCTAAACGCACACAGCATGACACAAATATCATTCACAAATTGATAACAAAGAGAAAGAGAAGTAGAGGGAGAGAGAAATTGATACCTGAAAAAATCACTACATGCTGCGAGAACACAGCGATGACAAGGAAAGCTCTGTTCCTGGACTTTAATGGTGAAGTCAAACAGCAAGCCTTGCTCCCTGAATGATCTGAGCAAGCTCAGGAGTTGCAGTCCATGGGACTCAGACACCCGCAGCTGCGTCCGACGCTCTGTGACCCCATTACATGGTGGTGCAGTACTAGGTTTGCTTCTGGGATGGCCATTAGTCAAAACAGAGGTCGACTCTTGATGTTCATCCATCCTGGCAAAAAACAAATATATATAATACAAATGGGTCAAGTGCAAAGCAATAATTGCATATGTCATATACTGCTGGAGATGTGTTGGAAAGAGTCACATATTAATAAGGACCGTGAAAAAAGAGAATGAAAATATAAGGCTTTAAACACTTAGGCTTTAGCAGATGATGATGATCACCCTGCTCTCTGAGGGATGTCACAGCACATTCGGTATTTTCCTCACAACACCATGTAGTGCATTGCGCGCACATTACACGTAACGTCACATAACACATCAATGTTAAAAACAATATACACAGAATACCTCAGAGATACAAAATTACGTGGTGTGAAACAGAAGAAACCCTCCTCACACTGTCAGCACCTCGGACAGCTCATGCCGCTCTAACTTCCGGAATGGAGAAATCACGCGAGGAGTTAAACTGGTGTGTTTGGGTTCGATTTGTTTTTTTGTTTTGTTTTTGTTTTTATAATTTTTGTTATATATATGTATATTGAATACTTACAATACAATACTATACAACCTGTCATTTTGCAATTTCTTTCATTCTATTTACGCATTTACGTTTTTGTTGTTGTTGGCGGATGAAGGAGGCGCAATGACTGCTGGGATATGTAGTCCTTACATGAGTTGGTAGCAGGTCCCTCGATGTGATTAAGCCTTACTTTTTGCTAACTGTTTAATCATTTTAATATAAGATTACTCAATTACACAACACCATTCATTTGTTGCTATGAATATTTGGGGGGTTACACAATCCAAAAATAATACTATCAACATGGGCAATCACTTGAATGTCAATATGGTCAAAACTGAAGGTACAAACAATACAAATAACAGAATATATTCTGAAATCGATATATATTTTTGGTAGATATTAAAAAAAAATTTAGATGTATATTTTGAGATGGCTGGCTATACTAGGTTGATCATGTTAAAAAGAAATACATTTTTATCATCTAAAAAGATCTATATCAGATTTTTTCACATATACAGTATATGAATAAATTTTTTTGTGTATGAAACATGCATAACACGCATAATAAGTCTTTTGGGATATTTCACTGTATTTTGCACCAGAATGTATCATTGAAATTGGCTTTATGTTAATGTCGTCATTTTCCATGGTAAGTGTTTAGTTTTGAATATGCATATGGGCATTGTTATCACGTATACTCTATGCCACAATAGCGAAGAAACTTTAAAGTCCAAATTTAAAGGTTATTCTGGCGCTATTTCACTGGTCATGCCCACTCAGGATGAAATTAGTAAATATGTATTTCGCCCATAAACTAAAATGAGTTTGACACCCTTCACCAGAGCTTGATGCGGTGTGATGTAACACCACTAGATGGCGCTAGTTCACTGAGTATAAACAATCACTACCGATGATGCATGAGGCCACAGCATTGACTGTGAACTACTGAACATGAACTTCTCTTCATGCTGCAGTACTGCTCCACCACCGCAGAGCTGCTGCTGACCAAATGACACACTTTCCTGCCTGAAAACACCCATGACAAAGACATCTAACAGCTTTCGCAGACATGCATCACAACACTACTTTTTTTGTTTTTATTAAATAGTAAATGTTTTTAGTAAATAGTAAAATATTAATGGAATGTGGAAAGAAAAACAGATTTGAAGATGGAATTAGTGAAAACAAAGAGCTGAGTGAGCAAATAATTAGTTATCTGACGTCTTTCATTAAGCACATGCGCAAAGTATGCAAAATAAAATAAATATTTTTTATTGTTATCATTATCAAAACAATTGCTGGTACGTGTATAAATGCGTTCTCTATCATATAGGATGAAAATGCAAGAAAATCAGAGAATCGGGAAAAAATCCGAACAAGAACAAAGAGACACATTCCTCCATCCTGAGCCTCTCTATTCGGCTCCGTGTGAAATCAATTGATATCCTTTTTATTATTGAAGCCCCTCCACGTCATGTTATCGC
>OMNM01019086.1:4632-15526 GCA_900302745.1 Parablennius parvicornis | reverse complement strand
GTGTGTGTGTGTGTGTGTGTGTGTGCGTGTGTGTGTGTGTGTGTGTGTGTTTTTAATGAATGGAAAAGAGGATCCATGCTCTGCTCATCAGAGCACCCATCACAAACAAATGTAAATGAATGCGGCTCTCATAACAGCCACATGAACAGAAGCACCAGAGAACTCTTCCGTTCATTTAGGCCCTATTAGTTTCCTCACTGGGTACAATCCTCGCCCTGCGGGGGCACAGAATCATCCGCGGTCTTACGAGTCTTACGTAATGCCAATGAAAAGACCCATTTCAAGGAGCATGAATAACACGAGGAAAGAACGTGCAGTGATGTGATTGATAGAAGGTGAGAAGGTTCTTCTTTTTCTTCTTCTTCTTCTTCTTCTTCTTCTTCTTCTTCTTCTTCTTCCTCACAGATATAAGAATAGAAATGATTGCAATTGTGCAGTTGCAGCCATCTACAGTTTTGCTTGTCTTGGTCAAAGAAATGAAGTCCATCACTTGAATTAACTAATTGAAAAATGACTCTTTGGAGAAGTAGTTCTCAAAAGTTGGGGTGTGCCTCGGCAGCAGGACATGTTCTGGGATCAGGGGAATATAAACAGGAATACCACAGAGTGAAGAATTCTATCGTAAAGTGCTGGCAGCAGAGACACCAGAACTTAACTGCTATTTCACATCATTATACTGTGAAATAACTTATAATGATGAGCTTATTGTTACTGTATTGGTGGAATGCAGTATATTTCTGTTACTTATTCTGCTGGCATCTGTGCTGCTAATTAGGAAGTTTTCAAACTGTTGACCAAGTTTGCAGCCTATTACTGTAAACATAATATGTGTGTGGATGTGTGCATGTCTATTTTAAGGTTTTTATTTGATTAATTGCTTTTCTTTTTTTGGGGGGGGGTGCTTTTTCTGAACGTGTGTATGAATATGAAAAACTATTAGTGTATACTGAATATTTTGTATATATTGTGACATGTCTTGAATGGATTAATAGTAAAAAAAAAAAAAGTCTGTATATTTCAGTTATTATTTTCATTTTCAGTTACATTCTGTGGTTACTTTAAGTTTTCACTGTTGACGTTTCTCAGCAGGATTTATTTCTATTTTTAACTTGAGGATACATCTTTTTTCTTTTCGTGTGGACTGAATATGTATAATGTGTGGAGTGGAGGGAGATCTTTCTCAAACAGCAGAAGCAGATTGTTTGTAAGCACTTGGAATATATTTTGCTTTTCTTCTCAGAGCATGGACGCAACATGCACGAGCTGAGTGGTCCCGGCTCCGTTCAATGCCGACCTCTTTTCCATGAATTATTTCTTATTGCGGTTCACTCCCACGGCCACGGAGAGCGTCTGGCGCGCACACGAGCCTGGCGTGTCGGGAGCGCGCGGCAGTCATGCCTCATCAGTCGCGCGACTCGCAGTCGGAAAATACAAGAACAATTCGGTCCTTTCTCTGAAATCACCCTCTTCCTCTGGAGACGCACCGCGGCGCGCGTCGTGCGGGAGAAACGTGCGCTTTTTGGGGGTTTGAAACCAAAACCCAATTTTCTTTTTCTATTAAATATATTTTTTTTCTGCACCCCGTCAATGAGACAAAAGAAGACAAGAAGATAGGAGAGGAGTGGAGCTGTGGAGGTGGATGTGGTGTTTCGGGGCTCATCCTTCATCATCAGGTCATCCCTTCAACTTGACGTCGTGGACTCAGTTTGGGGATGTAACGCCACTTTAACGCTCCTCTGTTCATCACCCCGCGACAATGAGCCGATAGGAACATATTGTGAAAGGTAAGAGAGAATCAGCTGCTTACAACAATCTCACACTCAGCGTGGCGATGAGCTCATTTATAGTGGATGTTTAAAAAAAAAAAAAAAAAAAAAAACAACCTCCAAAACAAACAAAAAATATCCTACAAGGCTTCGTCCAAACAGGTGGCAGCTGAAAGTATACGAAGGCAATTGTATGAATTCAATACGCAGCGTTCCTGTGGATGGAGATCTGACCTATATTGAGGATTGCATCGTTGCACATGGCAGTTATATAGTTATATATACGTATGTATCGAGAATTAGCCTCATTGAATCACAATTATTTTATGCCATAATCTAGGCGTATTAAATTAACTAAACTCAATCTGATATCATCCTTTGTGCTGTAGGTCTGGATTCACATAGTTGGTGTTTGAGAGTCTGTCAGTAACAGTGAACAGTGCAGGTCAGAAGCTATAGGCTGATTTATAAGTGACCATGCTGTAATCAACAATGTAAACTTGGGCAAAATTTGTGTCACTGCAAAGTTTCAGATGTACTTCTACTCTTCACCTTTGTCCAGATCAATGCTCCTTAATGGTTTTATTATATCAACATGTAAGAAGTATAGATAGGACTTTTTTAGTTGGAAGTAAAGAGGTTTCTTACATATTTTTTTGAATATAACAACATAATGAGATTACAAACTGACCTATACTTTTGTGTTTGGGAGAGAAAAACGTGTCACAGGATATAAAGGTGTATTAAGATGTACACCTCTAAAAACATTCACTTATACGCTTTCAAATCCATTTTGTAGTGCAGATAAATGGCATGCATCAAGATAACACAATTTTTTCTCTTTTAAGGAAATCAGTTCAAACTTTTGACTTGACTATAACCGGAGTGAGTATCATAGTCTAACTATCTGTGCAGCTGATGTATAATTTAAATGTTCCAAACTCATCCTCATGCACCAGCGTCAACAGAACTCTTTTTCCTAATGTTCATTATAGTGAGACAAAATGAACACGAGACTGATCTCAAAATGTTCCAAATGCCACTTTAACACAGTCGCCATCAGACGAGCCACCTTGTAAAGTGAGGAGCGAGTGGATTACATGCAGTCACAGGTCAGAGAGTGGCCATGCGAGCCAGTGATCACTCTCCCGCCTTGTTCAGAGAAAGTGCTGCAGCCCTCGTGACAGTTGCTGCTACACCACGAAACCTCACCACAGATCTCAGTGTTTCGCGGGGCATGTGTGACATTTTGTTTGTCACACGTTGGGCTCTGTCATTTTGTGACCGCGTTAGCCTGCGTTCACACTCCCTCTATTTTTCACTCACCCACAGCACATTGACCGCCTTCCTCCTCGACAGCATGGAGCAGGAATGCGACACTAATATGAACAAAAAGAGGCTTTATAAAGTAACGGCGAGCCTTTAATTTGTTCAAATTAGTAGTGTAATGTACAACTTTAATCTTCTGAATGATTCCCCCCCCCCAAACTACATGCTGCTTTCCAAGAGGATTGTTTTGTTTTGTTTTCCTGCCATATGGCGCCCGGTGATCCAGCTACAAGTCATAGCTGGAGGTAGCTTAACATAAACAGGAAGAAAGCCTCAAGGGTTAGGTTTGTGATGGAAAATTCAATTCCCCTGTAACAAGCTTGTCAAAGACAAAGGCACACGTTTTCTATCAGCGCACATTAATATACCTTGTGATCTTTGAGTCTTTTTACATTTTTTGTGAATTTGACACTGATTGCAGCAACATGTGATGTTACAGATTTAGTGTTTTTGCTCCTTTTGTGTTGCAGAAATACTAAGAACAGGCTGTTAGTATTAGAGTCATAGATTCAGAGCACATGAGTGTTTGAAGAATTTTCATTGACGTTTTATTGGTATTCAGTAATACAGCAGCTGACTTCTGTTAATGCATCATTATGGTCTCAACATGACACAGTTTAATTCTAAAACATATAAAACATCTAAAACATATAAACCCTCTTAACCCATTCTGGATATGTCTCTCATCAGGGAGAAAGTTATCTTTTAAAGGTTTTAACATGGCGAACAAAACCCCAATAAGAAGGCCTTGAGTTATTTTCTTCTGAATTATAAAGAAAAGAACTCGGCAGGCTCAATTTAACCAGCTGCAAAAGCCAGTTTCTATTTATGGGTATGGCTTTTTCCACCTTGTCAAACTATCTTGATCTAGTGAGGAAATGTGGGGAATGAGAGCATGGGAATGACACACAGTGACGAGAGGAATCGTTTCATCAGGTAGCTTCGCCTCATTTACATTCATGTTTACTATTTTACCCCTTTGACAGCACAAGTCAAAGTATTGAGTCCAGTACTCCTACTCACTAATATGCCACATTGATCAGGCAGGTTGCCCAGCATTTACGCACTTTCTGGTTTGATAAGGGGTCCATAGCGAAGGGCAATTTGATTTTCTTAAGAAATGATATTCGTTTGCTTGTCTTGACAGGAGTTCAAAGGTTAAGGTCGCAGAGCGCATCCCCATACAATACTCTATATTTCCTGGAGCCGATAATTTCAGCGGCTGTTTTTGGTGACTTCAGCCGAGTGGTGGATGACGTAGGAGGTCCGGCGTGGTCTGAGAGCAGGCTGCTAACTCACTGTCTTCCTGCTGTGCATTAGCAAAACACTGTGATTAAACAGAAGGGGCATGTGTTCACAACATGTTATTGTTGTTGTTGCTTCAGTCTTGGAGTATGCGCTTGCATATTTGCTGTCTTTTGTCATCGGCTGTTATTTTTACAGTGACAGCGCCTGAGGAGAATCACTAAGAGAAGATCATTGCACAGTGTAAGAAGTAGCCGCCCCACTACAGTAAACTAATGATGGCTGCACCATCATAATGGTTGCATACTGATCTTTGATCTGATGCTACTCAAACTAGTGTGAATCAAAATGATGATGTAACCGTAAAAGCTCTCAGAAAATGAATTTGAGCTGCTTTTATTTCTGCGGGTTTGTAAAGCTTTGAAAGAGCCATTAACAGACTGCATGAGTTTATTTGATGGTTTCTGTTAAAAGACTAAACAAATCAGCAGAAATGATGGTGTTGATGTTGATAGACTGTGTTATCCTTTTGAATACAAATGTGAGAAAGGCCTTTTATTTATTGAAAATGTATCAACTTTGACTATGTAAACTCTGAGTCAGGATGAAGGCTTTTTGTGAGCTTGTATTCCTGGAGGAAAAATACACCAGAGTGGATGGAAATGCTTGGTATTGGGCAACATAATACACAAAGTTTCCCCTTGTGGCATTTTGTATGTGAGGCCAAAGTATTTGACATTTTTATCTAAACACAATACAAACACGGCTGTAGTGAAATACTACACGGCAAAGACTTGAAAGGGTGGCAATTCAAAGACCAATACTATGGAATATCAAATGGGGAATATTGAATGAGTGAGAAAAAGGAGAGATGTTGAACACAACTTAGCTTTCTGTGAAGATGATGATGATGATGATGATGATAATGATGAGGATGATGATGATGGTGATGGGAAGCAGCAAACTCTGGAGACTCACAAATATGTTTTTGGGGAAACAGTTATTCTGTTCTTATGACTTCTTATAGTGATATTGGAGTGTACGAGCATGTGTGTTGCCGCGTTGCCGCGTGGCATGATTTGAAATCACGTATCTAAATTGGATTAAGAAAAAACATTTTTTTGGGTGATCTGGAGTTTGCATTTTATGCAAGACTGACACAGTTGCTATGCAACATACACATTAAGATTCAGTTTGGTTCCAGTGCATTGAAGCTCATCTCATAGAGGCATGATATGAACATACTGTATGTACAATTGTCTGTTTGGCTTTCATGTGTAGAGAAACAACTGGGAGTTGTGTTCTGAGGGGCAGTAGTGGTGAGGATATCTATATTTAATCATAAGCTGAGCTGTTTTCCAAAGTTTTGCTTTGCTACTTTTGCAAAAGTTTGCCAATGTTTGGTTGCAGATCTCAAACTAGAACTGAATGTATGTCACACTCCAAGGAGGTCATAGAGTATACTGTATGTGAATCTGTAACTCCTCCACATGTCAAGAGTGATAGACTAAACCTCCCAATATAAGTCAGTAAAACCATATTTAGTGTATCTGTTTCATTGTTTTCCTGCTCTATCTGTGTTCATCGTCATGTAAGTTCACCCTTGGAACTTGTTGTTCTTGTCTGAACGATAACGAATCTAACTTGTTCTTAAAGAGATCAATCTCCCATTTCGAGGGTCGTAGTGTTCCTTCCAGGCGGTGGGTTAAAATCGGTCCATCTGCTGATTTATCATGCAAAACAAAATCTCTCCAGGGCGATCATTGATAACTAGATAATGAGCTCTCAGTGGAGATGAGTAAGATTGATGGCGTTATAGCCGCTGAGGGTCAACCTAATCCCTCAAGGGGCAAATGAGAGCTCTTCACCTGCGCCGAGTGGGATTCAGAGCGTGCATCATGTGAACTGCTGGAAACCTGGGAGAAGAAAACCAACATTTGCTGATTTCAGTTATGTTGTATGGAGATCGTATCAAACCATCCATCCAACTTATATGTTGCTTTATCCAATTCAGCGGTGCAGCAGGCTGGAGCTGACCCAGCGGAGTGATGCAATATGCATGACAGACAGGTCAAACCCAGAGAGACCGATAAACACACGCAAACTATGATTTACACCCGTGGCCAATTTAAAGTCACCAGTTCACCTCAAACACATGTTTTAGGTCTGTGGAGGAGATCAGAGTACAGAGAGAAAGCCCCCTAGGTGTATATGGAGAACTGGGCCCCCCGATCAGGGGATATTCTGGATATTCTCAAGCATGAGCAAGACTGCTTACCACTACACCAAGTTTACGTCATCGGTCGCTTGTTTCAATGACGTACAACATTTATGTTAGGCAGATCCAAGTAAAATTACTAATACAATAAAGAATAAGGCAGATATTTGTTATATTTAAACTCTGCACAGAAAAGAACTCAACCAGAATGAAATCGCTTTTCCCACTGTGAAGAGGAAGTGCTAACCACTACTCCACCATTATCCAACTCTTCTTCAGTTGAATATTTTTTCCTTGTTTGTTTGATTGGGAGTCGGCCTCACCTCTGTCTGATATTCATAATTCAGCCTCTGGCTTCCCCCTAAAACCTTTCTTTAAGTCGGATGTCTTCAATTCAGCTGGCGTTCCTGTCAGCTTTGTCACTTGTAATAAATAGCTGACTGACTGTGCCTTCCACCGAGATGAGCGCCGTCATCAACCTGCAAGTCGTCTTTTGACACATTGTTCTTGCTCTGAAAAGAATCCAATAATGGCAAAACGTCAAAGTCATCCTTTTCTGGATGAGTGAGCTGTGACAGTTTTGTAGTCTATGATTCTTTCTCATTTCAAAAAGGTGAAGCGTGAAGATTTAAAAAAAAATTTTTTTTTGTTACCTTGAAGTCGTGCATTCAGATCATTAGGCTGGCTGGAAATGTCAGGTCCGTAACCTATGAGGGCAAGCTGTTTTTCATCAGAAGATCTGGCAGAAGAAAGAGCAGCTGCTCCTCCTCCAGTTTAAAAGCAGACTGTGAACTTGTGTAAAGCTGGTGGAATGGTAGAATTGGCTCAGGTACATCAGCTGGTGGCTGTCGATCGCTTCGTGATGCCACACTTCATACTACTTTTCATTATATCTCCTGCTTTTGTTCACTTTTCTGTCTCATCCTTTTTTATTGCTGTTTGGGTTTTAGGATTCAAAGGCTCCTGGTTTCACCATCAACAGTTGAGAAAAAATAACTCAAACTGCTTAAGATACAGGCCTTTCTTTATGGAATTTGCATGTTCTCCATGTGCATGTGTGGTTTATATTTTATTTTTGAAGCAGTTAGCCGTATTTTGAAATGTATAGATTTAATAATTGGAATATAATTTAGCAGATGATCAGCGTAAAGCCAAATGAACAGACACATCGGGCTTAAACTTCTTTGTTTCTTGTTATAAAATCTACATTCCCGAAGAAGTCTACTCATTTGCGAGGTCTGGATACAGTGACATGTTAACCTGAGAAAACTGACATACTTTTTTTTCCCGTTCTAATGTGCTTTCATGAGATTTTATGTATTGTATATCACTGTATCTCCTGTAGACTCATCTCAAAAGCACAGTAATATTCATTGATTGAACACTTTTTATAGTAAGCTATCAAATGGGAACCACTGTCGTTATTTGACGTTTTTGTGTTGCGCTGCAGATTTTGGAAACTGCAAGCTGACCAGCCTGTCTGTGGTGTTATTTAAATTTTGCACACATTATGTACAATTACAACTCGGTTGATCAGGCTTGAGTGAAAATTCTAAAGATCCATTTTGACCTGCTCTTAGTTTTGGCGACAAATTGAAACTTCCTGGACAGGTCTGATAAAGGTCTGATGTAAACACTTGAAGTGATGTTCTGCCATTCTTCACAGATGATCCTTCTGCTGGAGGGCGTAATGTTGCTCTGCCTCCCACTTTAAACACTCCAAAGGTGTTGTGTTGGATTCAGGTCAGGGGATATACTTTCCCAAGCCACTGTTTTCACTCTTTTCTCCTTTAAAAGCTCTCATGTGACTTTTGAAGTGTGTTTGGCATTATTGTGACGTTTGAAACTTCCCTCACTGCCAGTCCTCTTGAGACTGGAAGCCTGTTTTGGTTGTACTCTGTAAACTGGTGAAAATACTGCATCTGTAAATGTCATCTCCCCCCTGAACTGGTCTATCAGCACACTCTCACATTTACGCGTTCTGGCTGGCGGTGTATGATCCAGCCTAAACAAGCAGGAACCCATCCGATCACGGAGCGTGAAATATGTTGTCATGCTTTTGTTTTTTCTTCGAGGTTTGTGGAAGAGTAAAATTTTGTAGCTTTGCTGAACTTTGGCTGCGCAGGCCAATTTCATGCAGTGTCCTTCACGCTGCCTGAGCATCAGTGTAACCACAGGCTCCACAGATCACCCTGGTGCCAAGTCAGAAGTGCTTAGCAATCTGTTTTTAAGTGCAAAGTTGTATGAACAGTGAACTGTAGTGCACAGCTACTGCACTTCCTGTTCAGCTCTTTCATTACCTCCTAACTTCTGCTCCGCCTGCGTTCAGGCCTACGTCCAGTAACCAGGCTCACGCTCTGGTGACTTACTGGTTCAGTAACTTTCTGACCCCAATCAACTATGTTTTCACTTATTCAGCTGTGTTTTGATAATATTTATTGAAGGTGTTCTCAGGATCTACAAATTATTGCTAAATTTGTGAATTGATTTATAGTCATTATTAATCTTCCCGAGCAGTCACATAAATCTTCAGCAGCCTCCACATGTTGGACATGATCCATTCAATCACTCCCACACCAATTGTGTCAGCGGCTATCTGAGTTGCTCACGTGCTTTTGTCTACCAATTTAATTGCCTGACTTTGTACAGCAGTCTGAGCGGTGGAGGTCAAGCATTGAAAGACTCTATGTCATTAACAGTTTCAATTCCTCAAAATGCAAAAAGTACAGACAGAAATAAGAACTGTGGTTTAAATCAGTCAGGATGTGATCCGTCAATCTTATACAGGAATCTATCCGAAACAGAGCGGCAGAGCAGTGGACTGTAATGAAGGCAGGGTTCACACTACAGGGCTTTCCAGTGTATCAACGGGCAAACAGAGAAAGAGAAACTGACTATGAGTGACCATTAAATGGATGTTTTCTGGATTGTAGAAGAAAATCTGGCTTCAACCAGGGATTTTCCCACTGTGAGGCAACAGCACTGGCCGCCCGTGCAACCTGCATCTTGAAATAACAGGAACAAAGACAAGTGGGAGACTTGCTACAAATTGCAGAATGGTTTCAGAGTCATTAAGACCAAATTACCAAGGCCTTTGATTCAAAGCATAAATAGTGATTTGATGAGTCAACACACGAGAAATAAAAGTTATTGAGGCCACATATGATTTAAGTAACTATAAATCATACATGGATGTAGTAACTTTAAATGTTTTAATTGATTTTGTGTGGGATACACATAAACTGCTGGCTGTTTGCTCTTGTGTGAATGTATGAGGCAGAGCGCTCCTGACTTGACTTTCAAGGTAAAGCATCCGTCATCTGTAAGCATCAGTGGTGTAATATCAAATACTGAGCGGGTGCTCTTGGGAAAGCAGCAACCGGCTCCCACCGCGGAGTGTTTTCCTCCCTGACAGCTCTGCTGAAGTGTTGCCAGTTGGGCAATAAGACCCCATGTATCATACCTGTCAGCAGGAATGCTCGGTAAAGCGGACTACTCCCGGGTTCTGCTCCAGCGCCTGCCGTCGTATGTGCCGACGCACCGACCGACACCGAGCCAACTAGCACGGCTTCCTGGAACATCAAAAATCATCAGATTTCTGTGAACTTAATGTGTTTGATCTCACTCAGACATACTATCGTCTAGTTATATCTTTGTTTTAATGAATTCACCCATCTGTGCGCCTGTCAAA
This sequence comes from Parablennius parvicornis, assembly GCA_900302745.1. Lineage (NCBI taxonomy): Eukaryota > Metazoa > Chordata > Actinopteri > Blenniiformes > Blenniidae > Parablennius > Parablennius parvicornis. Next base: position 5,277 of record OMNM01019086.1, on the reverse strand, counting down.
ATGTGTCTGGGTAAACTTGTCTCTTCCTCTCTGTATCTCAGCTGATTAATTTGAGATCTGGAGCTAAAAGAGTGTCTGGTCCCTTTCTTCAGCAGTCAAAAATATGACTCATGTGCGAAGTTAGTCACTCAAGAGAAGCACGGTTTCCTCTGCAGCAGCTTTCACCAGGCTGGAGATATTTCTTTAAATGAGTTTGACAGGTGCATTATGGTTGTAAATGACTGCAGTCTTGCCTGGAAATGACAACGGCATGGCGGCGTAAGCTGGAGGTAACACAGTGTCCTGAACAATAAGGCAGAAAGCACTTTAGCACACAGAGCATTCATATGCAGGCTTTTAGGCATTCATGATGATTTGTAATAATGTTTCCTTTAGCTATATTATTGAAGCTGAGGAACGAGCGAGCCATCCATCCATCCATCCATCCATCCATCCATCCATCCATCCGTCCATCCGTTCATACCTACTAGAATAATGAAAGATTGGATGGAAGTTAAACTAGAACAAGATGTCTGGAATTACAAATACTGAAAAAATGGTTATGAATAATTACTAGCCATCAATTAAAGGTCCATTTTAAAAATGGCAGTTCATTTAATTTGGTGTAGAACTTATTATCATCTTGCACAGTCAAACACATTTTCA
>OMNM01019070.1:2359-13193 GCA_900302745.1 Parablennius parvicornis | reverse complement strand
TGAGCAAATGTGTATGCACAGCAAGTATTTTGAATATATCCATTCTTTGTAGGATCTATTGCGTCATATAATACTGCTTGTGTTACTTAGCAACCGTGAAGGCAGCTACACATGACACAGGGGAAATCCTACAAATTAATATTGGATCTTGTTCCAGTTTCCTTTTCTGAACATATATATATATATATATATATACACACACACACTGTTTTTTTTTGTTTTGTTTTTTTACAGTAGAGGGAACAGACACACTGTATGTTGGGATAAATTCCAGAAAATGCAAAGGGGAAATTCATGGTTGAAACTCCCACTTTTGAGTTCAGAGTAGTCGAATTAAAAAATAGGTAAATTAATCCATCAAAATATGCATTTAACAATAAAGCTCTGCTTCTTGGAGCTCCGTGAAAACTTCCCTTTTTTTTTCCTGCTGGCAAATTCAGTTTTTCAGGACTCAGATTTCGTTTTTCTGGCTCAAAACTCGAACATTTCCACCGTCCACATGAACGCAAACGCAGCCCTGGAAAAGTTGCTAAACTTGCAGCTTACCAGCTTCACATTTACGACACAGACCTGAAAGTGGCGACTGATTTCTTAAAAGGAGAAAAGAAGTAATTTCAGCTATTTTCTCTCCCTGTAGTCAATCAGCCAGGGCTACGGGGGCCACCCAGGATCCTGACTGCGGTTTCCCAAGTGACCAGAACTCATGATGGTCACTCGGGTGTGAGGAGACTCATTCAGATCTTTCTACAACAACAACAAAAAAACTAAACCTCCAACAAGACAAAATCTGCAGTGGATCCAGCCGGACTACTGGAGGTGTCATCTCATAAACCCCCACCCGCCCCAAAAAAACTTTGCACATATTCAAACTAAGCCTGTACCAGAACTTGACAATCAGCTTAGCGCGAGGACCAACGTGTGACGTGAATCTCCTGCACATGTCGACTGAAACATAAGGCCAGAGCCACAGGAATGGCAATACTGAACCTACAATGAGTTTTTCTCATTTATTGGAAATAGTGAAATGAGGCGCTGTCATGACTTTCCCTGCTATAGGCAGCGTGATTGCTCCTCACCGAAATGGCTGCAAACAAATGTTTAAACAAAAAACGAAAGGCTTCGCAAAAGCACAAAACCCCTTCACGGTGTCGCACGACGACCGTCTTCCACCGACGTTTGTCACACGCAGGGTCGAAGCAACGTTTTTACCATTCGGCTCTGATGAGAAATCACTCAGTCACGCATTGCCATTGTAAAGATGTAGGATTTTGACATCTTTTTTCTACTTCAGCCATCTCATCTGAGACGACGCCAAACGAGTTTTACAATCAACCTCTAAGTACAATCTGAATCCTCCGGTTGGTGTTTCCCTCTTCCTTCGGCACACAGTGTAGAGGTTTGACTCCCGAGTGTATACAAGTATTTCCTACATCTACCGAACTTTTTTTTTTTTTTTTTTTTCAAATGATGGAAACTCTTTGCAAAAATGATCTGACATTTAAAATCTTGTTTTGCTGACTTTGTAACGATATTAATAATGGGAATATTTATGGTCATGAGTTATTTGAATCGCATTTCAAAACAGTGATACAAAGTGCTTCTTCAGTAACGACATTAAAGAGGAAAACAAATCAGGGAAACAAATGTCGACGACGATTGGAAGGCCGCATCCATCGATTTCTGTTTATGAAGAATTTGATACTGAAACCTGACATGTTTCTTTTCAAAGTGAAAATTTCATGGTGCATCCAAAACATAAGGATACTCTCAGGGTTTTTAATTCTCTTTGCTAGGTTACAGTCAAAACTTTAGCAGAGTGTCTGCAAAGAGGCGTTCAATTACAGTGATCACCGTGAGCGAGTGTCATTACATCAACATAGACTTGGTGCTCTCAGCAATCTGGGCGTGTTTGAACAGTCTATAGTGCATGTGATCCAAAAAAAGACATATGATCGTGACAGTCACGTCCTTCCATACATAACAATGGAGGACAGTAGGACACGATAGGGCACAGGGTGTTTCAGCAGAACCTTTTATTTTCCACATTCAGAAGCTTTCTTGTACATATTTGCTTAGTCTTGCACTTTTCAGCAGATCTGATTGTATAGCAATATCATTTATCTTTGTTTGTATGTCCTCTAAAATCTGCACACGCTTGTTTATTTCACAGTATCTATTTTTGCAGATTCCTCAGTGAGAGTCCAATAAAGAGTAAAACGCCTTTACGTACATGGTGGGAGCAGATTAAAAACATACAAAACACTGGTCTGCAATTATTTCACATCAAGAAAATTAATTTGAGACCAAAAAAAAAAAAAGAAAAAGAAAAATCTCACAAGGCAGGAACAGAAATTAAATAAAGATCTGCCGTTTATTGTTGTGTTTAGTGGATGACTTTTTTCTTTACACAATAATTATAGAAAAACTAAGAAAATAACATCATGAATAAATAAATAAATATTTTTTTTTAGATATATGTAAACCTTCCATTAAAATATTGTCATTGTGTTATGGCCTTGAATCTTTAAAGGAAATCAACAAAAAAAACAAAACAATGCATAAACAATTAAAATTGATTTGAAAGTTGGACAACATCTACACAATGACTGTAATTTGGATTAAAAAAAATGTTTTCATTGATTTGTCACAGATGTTTATTAAACATTTAATGTTTTCTTATTTATTTGTTACCTTGTCTAAAAGGGAAAAACAATCACACTGATCTCCGAGCATTGAGTACATTTACTGAACTAACCTGCTGGAGTCGTCCTTCTTGAAAGCTCTTCTCTCCCTCAGTTGCCACAAATTTGTGAAGCTATGTCCAAAATATCACTACACATAAGCAGAGGACTGCATTTTCAGCCTGGTCTTCTTTCGGCAAATATCACGCAACCTTAATAATAATAAAGAAATAAAGAAAGTACAAGTTCAATGTGATTCCAAGTTAAATTTGCTACTAATCTTCTGAATTGTGTCACATTTTTCCATCTCTAATATAAAGTTGTTGCAGCCCCATGAAATGGAGACTTAGTGGAAGACATGAAATTATATTTAATTATCACATTTTGTAAAAAAATAAATCCATAAAAAATATCTCTGTGCTTCTGACAACCTAGTTAATGCTACAAGATGTATTGAGATGGAATTTTTTTTATTTTTATTTTTTTTATTAAATAAACAAGAAAAATGCCAAAAAGGTTGTTGGGTGGAATATAGAAAACAATAACATAATAATTTTGGTCATTCTGAGTGTAATAAAGCACATATCATAATAACTTGCCAATATTGTCATAAAATAGTAAAAAAAAGCTGTTATTTACAAGAAATGTTGACATATTTACGTATTTTTTTTTACGATATTGGCTTCAGTTATTACTGAGTTAAGTTATTAGATTCAATCATCTAATAACTTATTACATTATTAGCTTCAATACAATGAAAAGGGCCACAGTTACATTATATTGCCAGGTATAACATTATTAGTAGTTACAAATAGTTGTTTGCTTCTTTAACTGATATTTGAAAAAAGGAATTTAGGTTTCTTTTTTTTGAAGTATGAGTTTCAACAGTATCGGTCTAAGTTAAGATTAACTACTGAACTCAACAATAAACGTGAGTTAAAACATATAAAAGGATTATTTTCCTGTCTGTGATGTTACAGCAGAGGGAGGATGTTGGCGAGAAAGAATAAAAGTTAAAAGCTGTAAAAGTAATGAATTGAACCCAAAATCTTAAAAAAAAAAGTCTTTTTCTTCACAAGCATTCCTGTTTTCCCAGTACTTTTTGTTCTTTCCATCACTTTATGTTTGCGTTACTGTGCAGCACTTTGTTCCACTGCTTTGAAAAGTGTTCTATAAATACATTTTGATAACTATGATTCAAAACAAATCGTTTTATCGCAAGTCGTGAATTACTCACCTGTTGTGTTTCATGTTTCTGAAGTGTAGATGTGCATCGGTTCTGCATGAGCTTTTTTAACCACAAGGACGAGTAACAGTTTTGCTGGTATAATAGAAATGTACAAAACAACAACACAAACTCAGCTTTCTCACTGGAAGCCGTCTTTTTTCTAAACAATTTGCTGACTCTTCAGTTTTTTGGGTTTTTTCTTTTTTTTTTTTTTTTGCAGAAGAGTGTGGCATTCAGCCTTTTGCATTATACCACAAGAGAGTGAGGCGATAAATGGACGAACGTTGAAAATAAAAGGGGAGCAACAGTGAAAACAGCAGAACAATAAGGAGTTTACAAACAGGGATATGTAGTATATGTGCATAGGACTTGACTGCCTTACAGTTTGTGCCACAGGGCCCTAAAACAACAATGCCAATACAAAAGAAATATGTAAAAATTTGTATAATAAATGTCTTTTTTTTGTAGTCAGGTGATGAATTAATAAGCAGTGTGTTGGTTATCTTCGTATGTTGGTCAGAATCATTTACATAACCAATTTCATGGTTGATATAATTTATCTTAACCTCTTGCCTTTAAAAAGACATTTTCTTTTTAAGATGAATATAGATGATACAAATTTAAATGTTTATGTTACCGGAAAATGTATAAAATAGCTTAATGTATATCTATTCTTATATGTAAAATGTATTCAAATCAAGGGTAGGCCTTCAGGCATGTTGAAGTTGTGGTTCAAAACTGATTCTTATATTATCACAACTCTTAACGCTGCAATCCAGAGGCCACTTCCGGTAAAATCTGTGACTTCTGTTCGACATGACGAACCCTCCGAATAGCTCAGCTAGGTCGTGTTGCACCGGTTCCAGCCCCGCCGGATTGCAGTTTTAAGGAGTCTTCTTTTGAAATATTGCGTTTATTTATTTGGCCTTGCATTGCAATACAGTATTTTGAGATGTTATATCGCAACTTCTGTTTTCCTTTAACAAGAAGCTGCACTCCATAATCTATATTAAAAAAAAAGAAAGATGTTTTTAAAGACATAAAGATGTATAATCTACCCATGTATTATTGAAACCTTCTCTGTATTAGCTGCAGTGGTACAGTGTGCTACCTCTGAAACCAGTCTGCTTTATACCACGACACGAGAGGACGCTTTATTCCACTAGGCAAGAAAATCCTCCATTTATTTGAGTGACAGTGCTTAACGGACATGTTATATATATTTTTTGCTTTCAAACCACATGAAGAAACCAGGTTGAGATTTAGTTTTGCTTGTTTATTGCTATCTTTTGGGGATTTCTCATGTACAACTTTTGCCACCGCAGGGCCATCCTCACCAGTCTGTCCTGTTCAATAGTGTATTTAAGTGCCGTTACCATCACGCTCATAATGAAATCTCCTGTTACCGATGGGATGAGATCGATTGTGTTCCAGCTATTTGTCAGACTCTCAGGTGTTACAAGGAACACGCAGATCACTTTTGGACTATCTCTGAAGCCAAATGCACAAAAATATGGAAACAGTAGTTTGTTTGTTTTTTGGGCTTTGCATCTAAACGCAGTTCAAAGAGCACATGAAACGACGGGTCTGTGTGCCGAAACACCTGCTCTGCTTTCATTCGGGTCGCCTCTCATCCTACAGACACTTTCAGTTACTCTTTTAGTATATTTAATAGGAACAAGAGTATATTTTTTCTCCTTGATCCAAATAAAAAAAATGTGACGGATGCCCTACTGTATGAGAAATATTATAGTAGATATTATTGAAGAAGTGCTTTATGTTTACAGAATCATGACATTATAGATGATATATGAACCTTTGTTGACTCAAGGGGGTGAAAGAACTGCCGCTTTGCTGCAGCTAAAGCAGGACCTGATATATGAAATCATATATATCTTGTATATTCAATCCACATATTTATGTTTCTAAAAATGGATGTATTGCATTTTGGAATGAAACTAAATATTTTGTTCTTGGCAGCTATTATTCTGCACAATTGACCTGCTGTGTCACAAATATATAGTTGATGGGATTTCTGACTTGAATTAGGCCTACTGGATGTAATACCTTAATTTACTTGAGATTTCTTTTGAAATAAGCCATGCCCCATTGATAAGCCATACCCTCCAGTCCCCCGATGTTGTATGGTGAGTGTTTATCGTTGGTAGTTTTATTTATAATAGTATTTATTGTAGGTATGATTGCGCTTGTAATTATTATTATTAGTGTAAGTATACTTGATTGATATGATTTGTTTTGTTTGAACAAAGGGAATGTATTCATTTTTCAGGTGATTTTTTTTTCTTTTTCTGAGTGATTTAAATAAATTAATAAATCCCGAACTGACATTTGTTCTTTAAGTATCCAAGCGAGTCATTATCAGAGGAATAATAAATATATTGTCGCTGGGATCTGATGTGTAGAAGGCCAAGACAACTAGACTTTAAATTTGACTAAAGAAGTTGTTGAACGGTTGTGTTTGAATTGTTGTGAATGAAGTTTCAAAATGTCACAAAAAAATACATGAGAGGTTGCATAAAGATGAAAAGCTGTGAATAAAGTTCAAATGTTGCACAAAAAAAAAGTTGAAAGGCTGTGAATAACATTTTGCATTTAACCAATGTAGAAAAACGTTTCTAAAGTTGAAAGATTGTAAACAAGAGCAATCGGAGATCTCTAACGTTTGCCAAAGGTCACATCTGTCAGTGGTGAAAATGTGTCATGAGTTCTGACATAATCCTTAAAACATAAAATGAATAAGGTCAAAATGTTCCATAAAATTGACTTAAGTGGTCATATATGAGGGTGAAAGAGTGGAAAGAAAAGCCAAAATGTTTCATATAAAGAAAAGAGCTGCAAATAAATTAGCAGAAAGTTCAAGTTGAAAGATTGTGAATGAGGCTTAAATGCTACAGCGGGACAGATAAAGTCAAGATTTGATAAGAATTGTGCAAATTATGATAAAAGCATAAAATTTGGTTCAATTCTGCTTGATTGGCCATTAAAAATTCCAAGATGGCAGCCATCTTGAAAAATGGCTGCCAAAATTACTCACGGAAACAACTTTTAATTCATAATTTTGCGTACAGTTGACCGATTTTGATGATCTTCGAGTCCATTCCTATATTTACAAGCTCACTGATGCGAAAGATGTTATTTCTATAGCCATATTTTATAAATCTTATTCAACGGATTCATGTCTGCAAGTACATGGGTGTTCTATTGTTTTTTCACTTAAATGATTAGAGCGTGCCTCAAAATCTACAGAGAGACACCAAGATCTTTAAAATTGACCAACTAGACAAAAATCCCTGAAAAAGAAACCATGTTTTGTGGGTTGATTTGGCTGCCATCTTGAATAATGGCCATCTTGGATATTTAAATGGCCAATTGGGTAACTTTGATCCAAAGTTACTATGGAACATCCACAGCAAAATGTATGTTTTTATCATAATTTGCATGATTGTTCTGTTATCTGCCCCCACTAATTCTTTAACACAGAGACGAGAAAGGATGGGAAATAAATCCCCCGTTCTTAGGACAGGAAGCTTCTCCACCATCTGAGCCTCAATAACCAAAATCTGCTGTTCCTGAGTCATGAATACTGACCATGACCATGGATCGACTAAATGCTTCAATGCAAATGAAAGAGTCTATCTCTTATGGTTTTTCATATTTTCTCTGCCCCGACTCTCTAAAACCTAATTTTAGATACAGTATGCAGTGTTAAAATGTTTCGGGTAGAAACCTGTGACATTACTGGTTTCAGGAAGTAGTAAGTTGAAAGGTCAATACGTCCGCTGCACATATTGGCTGAATCAGATCACGCATAAAAAAATCTAAATACAAAATAGAAATAAATAAATAAGTTTTATTGGTGTACTTATTAATTAAACAGACAACAAATTCTAATGTTCACACATAAAAACATCTAAATAAACCACTTATAAAAAAAACTGCATATGCTTACCCAACACACACACACAGAAGACTGGAAAGTAATTGTGCGATTTCTTCCAGCATTCACACAATTCTGTGTAAGTATCTGTAACTCAACTTAAACCAACTTTAAATCAACTTCACGGGATGAGCTATAAGTCTCCCGCTGCTGCTTTCTGCCAGGATAACCAACAAACTATGACCACGATGACAACCATGACCTTCACTTACCCACAACCCACCTGGTACTGGGTACCCAAACCCACTCAGTACTGGGCCCCACAGGCTTCACAGGTAAGTGCTGTTTAGAAATTGAATAATTACCTGGAAATACAACTTATGACAAGTACGTTAGGTCTAGGCAGAATCTAGACCAGTATTATGAATGATTAAATGAACATATCACACTCCCATTCGTCTTCTTTCATTTTCTTTCACATTGATTCTCCATCCTCTGCCTATTTCCTCCTGTCTTCTCCTCCATTGATGTCTTCTCTATCTGACCACACCTCGTTGGGCTCCTTGTTTCTGCTTAATCCTGCATTTTGGGCTTGTTTATCTGTTGCTGTGAGTGTTCTCCTAAATCTCTTTGCCTCTCTTTCTGGTTTTTTGTGTTGCTATTTTTTTATGGCCACATTCTCATAATCCTCTCATTTCAAATTGCAGCAGCAGTACATCAGCAGCTGGACTCCAGAGCACCGGTTCGACCCAAAGCAGTGCCAGCAGTCTTGGCAGGCCGAGGAGCGTCGGCTGGCTGAAGAGCGTCAGCTGACCGAGCGGAAGGTCGAAGAGCTCCGGCAGGCCGAAGCGCGTCGGCTTGCTGAGGAGCTTTGGGAGGCTGAAGAGTTGAGGCTAGCCGAAGAGCTCTGGGAGGCCAAAGAGCGTCGGCTTGCCGAGGAGCTCCGGCAAAAATCCCTTAAGAAAACCATGTTTGGTGGGTCAATTGGTGGCCATTATTCAAGATGGCCGCCATCTTGGATTTTTAAATGGCCAATCGGGCAAGTTTGATCCAAATATCCCATGGAACAACCACACCAAATTTTATGCTTTTATCATAATTTGCATATCTGCCCCACTAATACAGCAAACGAGCAAAAGGTTATTTAAAGTAAGAGACAGCCGGAAAAATCAAAAAAGCCCAAATGTTGTAAAACAAAAACAAAAACCAAATAGTTGACAATTTTACATAAAAAAAATTATTTATTAAAATTAATATAAAAAACCAAAAAAAAAACAACAATACCAAAAAAAACTGCATAAAATCTAAATGTATAAAATAAAAATGCAAAAAACGGATTAAAAATTGAACGATTTTGCTAGAAATTAAACCAAAAACGTAAAATCTTGATAAGCTTGAAGGCTTACTTCAAACTTCAAACTTACTACAAAATCTGAAATAAAAGCAATTTAATAAAGTAGAACAATTTCAGAAAAATTTTTAAGTTTCATAAAATTTGACTGACTGTGTACAAAGTCAGAGAGTTGCACCAGAGGTTAAAAGGTTTTAGGTCAAAACAGCACATGAGAAGGTGAAATTGTTGTCTAACAAGTTTAAAGACTGTGAAGTAAAGCTAAACCAGCTGGTGAAGGTGAAAAACATGATTGTGAATAAATTTGGAAATTTGCACAAATAAAAAGAAAGAAAAAAAAAGAAAAAGCTAAAAGGTTTTGAAAAAGGTCGAAATGTTCTGCAAAAGTTAAAAAATTTATTTTAAAATTGAAGGTTTTTCATGTTAATGGGGATAAAATCCAAATACTTTACAAAAAAATCCAATTTTAAAAATGTGCAAAAAATGATTTAAAAAAAGGAGCAAATTGTAAAAAAAAAAAAAAGTAAAATATAGATGAAATTAAAAACCTGCAGGAAAAAACAGAGCATATAAAGTTAAAAATGTCTAAATAGGATTGGAAAAAGCTGCAAAAAAATGAACAAAACATAAAAACAGTGAAGGATTGAAAGGTTACGTTGAGAAGTGTTAAATAAAGGTCAAAGCCAAAGGTCAAATGAGACGTTTCTTATGGATTTCCAGGCTGTGAATAAGTCCAAATGTTACCAAAATGAGGAATAAAAGATCAAACGTTACAGGCATAATAAATAAAGTCCAAATGTTGCTTCAAGATTTTCAAAATGCAAAGGGAGCTGATAAAGTGGAAAAAATGTGTGAGAATCAGGTGAGAATTCTTTAAACTGATGCAACAATAAATATTACAGATAAACCTACTGTGTTGCAGTTTGAAGTGCTGAAATCTTACGACTAAACAGCATCGCTCTGCTGAGATGCAGGTTTGTTGAGCACCTCATCACTTTCACCTGGAGTCACTTTCAGCGGCTGAGTGGTTAATGGGATGTCGGCGGCTCTCCATCAGAGACCTCGACCGGGCCAAAGGACTGCAGGCGAACTACCTGCAAGAAAATGAAGGTGAATCATTTCCCCGCTTCTCACTGCTCCTTCAGCCTCTCAACAGCAGCTCTCCTTCACAAGCCTCACGTGACGCTTTCACAAGGCTCTTCGTCTTCTCCTCGTCTTCACTTTAATCATATTTCTGTTCTGCGTTTGATACACTGGTGTTTATTTTGTGAATCGAAAACCCTGTATTTGTATTTCCATTGACCAGAAATTATTTGATTTCTTCAGTCTTGGATTTTTGAACTTTTTCTGAATCATCTGTGCATGCTTTAATGGATATATTTAACTAATAGAATTTGTTTGTGTGGTGTTAGGTTAAGCACTGTACTTTTGAATTAATGATGCAGAAAATTAGGAAATTCCAGTTTTTAACTTTTTGTTTTGTTTTTATTTTTACCTGCACTATGAGAAGTAACATATTAAACAAACAGGCACAAATTTGGTTTCTTTTGAACTCTGGAATTTAAAAGAAACAACAATTTAATGAAGACGATTCAGTTGAAGTTAAAGTTATTTATTGTTATGGTTAAAAAAAGACAACAGTGAAAGACAATTCAGCAGCTCCAGCTTGACAGTAG
>OMNM01019066.1:15204-26470 GCA_900302745.1 Parablennius parvicornis | reverse complement strand
TGCTTTACCTTAACATACCGTCTGCTGTACCCTGGCTTTACCCTACTGAACCCCAATATACCATCCTTTATATCTTCTTATACCCCCATTTATACCCTCCTGTAAGTCCCTGTACCCTCTGCTGTGCCCTCCTGAATACCCTGCTGTACCCTCATATACCTCTTATACCACAATATATCCTCCTGTACCCCTGTACATGCCTGTATGCACAATATACCCACCCATACCTCTCAATATACCCTCCTGTGACCTGTTCTACCCCATACCCTCTGCTGTGCTCCCATACCCTTGTGTACCCCAGTATACCCCTTGTAAGTTTTCCGGTACTCCGGTGTGCCGCAATACACCCCCCTGAACCATCTTTATATACCCTCCTGTACAATACTGTACCGGCATGTACCATTTCGCCCAGCTTTCATATCTCTACAAATCTAAATGTAACTACACAGATATTACATATCAAACTCATTTTAACTTTCAAAACTCTACGTCAGAAAGTTTTCCAAGCAGTTTTTGGAACACAAATTACCATTTAAAACACCAAATAAGTCCACGGACCTTCCATAACACTGGCTCTTGAAGGTCAAGGGGAAAAAAAAATCAAGAAAAATAATCTACTGTTTAAATTTATACAATAAAAAAGGTTGCAGTTTGAGCATGAATATTACAGTAATAGAAAAAAAATTAAATTATAAAGTTAATTGCTTTATTCCTTGAATACAAAACCGACTTTTTTGATCTCATTTGTACTCAATATAATAATACCCTGGAACCAGGCCCGGGGTTGGGGCTTGTATGCGAGTGCCTGGTGGCCGGGCCTTTGCCCGCGGGCTCAGCCCGAAGCGACGATGCGGGCCCCACCTTCTCTTCCTCCTGTGAGCATACCACCCATAGAGGCTACCGTAGGGGTCGGGTGTAGTGTGGTGTGTGACAGTCGACGGTAGGGGCCTCGACGACCTGATCCCCGGACACAGAATAATAAAACCCGCACCTCATTTTCTGCCTTGAGTTTCGCCGGGTTCAGCCAGCAAACAAATTTAAACTTACTAAAATTATTTTCCCATGGCCATTGACTGCTCAGTGGTCTGAATAGGCAGTGCTACATTGACTTCTGTCTTTTCTTTTCTGTCCATGCAAAGGCCAGCGAATCACTTTTGGGTCACGACCCAACGGTTGAGCTCAAATCGCTTTATTCAGCATGGAGTCACGAGGTGTTTAAGCTGATCCCAGCTTGCTGAAGGCGTGGAGCACCCTTAACACCACAGGACAAACACAAGGAGTCCCAAACACTCACATTAACAGCCACGGGCAAATTATAGTCAGAAAAAACACTTCAAAGCATGTTTTGGAGTAACTGCAGAAAAAGCCATGCTTGCACAGCGGAAACATGCAAACTCCACATGGAAAGGTCAGGACTTAAACCAGGAACCTTCTCACCGTAACACAACAGTGTTAACCACAACAGTACTGTGCAGTTTCTAACTATAATACTGGAAATAATTACTACTACATCATTATAATCTATCTTTAAAAAATGTTTTTACTTTCACAGAAACCATCTTGACATACATTTTTTTCTAAACACTGCCATTACACTCAAAAACAACCAACAGTAGTCAAGATATACGTTGTTTTTTATGTTTATTTCTGTCTTTACTTTATCTGCATGTTATATTTTGCATAGTTTATAGTATCTTGTTTTCCTCCAGTGGGGCCCAGTGTCATGTAACCTTGAAGTTCATGATATGAGCTCGTAACTGGAAGGTCACTCATTAAGACATTTTTCTGGGTAACATGAAATCCACCGCTTGTCCCTATTATAATCACTTCTTATAATCAAAGTCTTGTATTAATCCTAAATCCATTTGACTATAAACTTAAAATGAGTACTCTAAACAATTAAAACTAATAATTTCCTAAAAAAAAAGCAGCACTGAAACATGGAAAAATAACGAATACATGTCTTTTACAATTAAGATGCCTGAATAATGTGTTCACCTCTATTGAGTGTGCGATTTGTCAATGGAATCACAGAGAAGCTCACTTTCTTTGTTGTACTTGGAATAACAGTGGGCGAGTGGGTGGCAGGAGAAATGAGTTGCACCAATTAGTTAATTAGAAAGATGCTCTATAATCTGATCAAGCAGTTGCTGCTAAAAGTCATGACACTGCAATAACTCCCAACTCTGACTGAGATATACACATCTGTCATTTGTAACAAATTATACCACTTGGAAATCAGTTAAAAACTCAGCAAGTTAATTGCTTTCTGTCTCTGATTATGAGTAATGATTTATATTTCTTAATGGCGAGCCTTAACAAATGAAATGGAAAATAAAAACACAATGACGATCGCACACATCCACACATACTAGCAATTTAATGCTACAGATTGAATTGAAAAGACATGTTTTGGGGCTGCGGAATAAAACCAGAGCAGCCTACTCAGAGAAAATCCACTTATGCATGGGAAGAACATGCAATCTCCATACAAAGTTCCAAGACTTGACTCGAACTGAGGAGATTCTCAAGTGATAACTACTACGCCGTCATGCAAACAGGGAATACATTATGTGGCATTTGTAACAACAAAGCTTGGAAATCTGTTTATAATTTAAGTTTATTTTAATTTGTGACGTCATCATCAAAGTGAATATATCTCTTTTTCTCTGGACATGTGATCCTGGGCGTCTCATTCAGCTTTTTTAAACTCTTCCTTTTCCTTTTTCAACAGCGTTACTGTCTTTTTTGTTTTGGAGAAAGACCACACGTTTTTTTCTTCGCCCAGCCATTAGATAGAGTGTTGTTTGGTATTTTTAAAACGCTACAGATTAATCTGAGAAATTGCTGCACTGTGTCAGACAGGAAACCTAAACAAAATCACTATCCTGATTGGGAAAAAATAAACTCTCTCCAGCCTTAAAACTCACTTCACAGGGCTTCTTGCCGACGTGCGTTTGTTTAATCCCTCTCATCCTGACACAGTTTAAAGGGGGGAACCACATGGCCACAATCTAGTGTTGCATCTGGAGATCCTGTGTTTTTCTTTCCTGACATATTTATTCATTTACCTTTTACATTTCAGCTCCACGTCTCTCCACACTGCGAGGGAAAGGGATATTCAATAGGAGCGGTAAGAAAGGGAAGGTAAACAATAATGTATTCATGTAATGTGTCTGCTTCAATCTTCATGATCATTTACAAAAGCAGTTTGAGTTTTATCTTCATCTGTGTAGCCTGAGTAAGAGACTGATGGGACATAAAAACCAAAACCATGCTCATGATTTGCAGCTATGTCAAGAATGAGTACTTTCACTAAACATACACAGTGAGATTAAGTCTGTCAAACATGTTGAATGAATTTCCGACCCCATAAAACATTTGCAAAGCATTTTTTTACTGATTTGAAACCACAATTGTTTACACCAGCTTGTAATTGGTTTCTCTTCTTTTATTGGCGCATTGGTACCTTTTATGAAGGCCACATTCGGCGTGCTGTAAATCAAACATGAAAGCATCCAGGGCTCTTCCGTCGTGTTGATTGGTTCCCAGAACTGTAAACAGAAAACCACACTCCTCTGATTCAGCCCAGCAGGGCCACTTGCTCCGGGGATTTGGGGACTCAAGTGAAAAGCAAACATGAATCTGAATTCTCACCATTTCCTCTCCGGTTTTTTTTTTTTTTTTGTCTTTTTTCTGGCTATTAAAATGGTTCCATGTGGACTTTTTTACAACTTGGTGTTTTTGGGACAGACTGTGGGACAATCTGCTGGTCTACTGCCTCACATGTCATTTCCAAGAGTAAAATTGCTGTAGTGCACGTGACCTGCCACCAGAGGGCAAACTCTCATTAAATCTGAAGCACACCCTGCATCAGGGGTGGCAAACACATTTTAGTTATTTGAGTTTATCTTGAGTGGGCTGGACCGGTAAAATAGTGTCATAATAACCTTAAGATTTACACTTCTAAAGTTTTCTTTGTTATGATGCAGAGTCTATGTGATGAAAATTTAATTTTTTTTCTAAATCTGATCAATTCATATTGACAACATAAAGCCAATTTTAATGAAAAACGGTGGTGCAAAATACAAAAACGTCAATGGATTGGAGCCCCTTGCAGGCAGGTTTTGGCCCACTGGCCTTATGTTTGACATCCCTGCACTAAATAGTTTGTATCAGTTCCTGCATGCTCTTGTATAATCAATTTTTTTTTTTTAAGCTAAACTATGGTGACCATGAAGCCAATGCTACACCAGCTCAGAACTGGGATTGCTCCTATCTGGCAAGGCCCTAATTCTCAGTAGGCTCAACGGTGTTTACATGACAGAAAGCAACAAGAAGTGCAGCTTTACTTTTACTGTCAGACTCAAGCTGTCACACACAAGCTCTTCATCACACGCTTCAACAAAGCAAACGTACAAGTTATTGACAGACCAATTTTCTGCATATTTTGCTGCATAGTCTCCTCTACAGATTTATAGTTTCAAACAGCAAGTCTGTCTAACTGAAGTAGTGAAGGGGACTGTTGTATCAAAGCAAAAATGTGTTGAAAGCAATTTATCCATTTGTGAAGCGATTCATGAACTTCAACATTGATGTTAGATCTGCTTCTTGGGATCTCTCCAGTTGGACGTTTCCTGTTCGACCACATTACAGTGAAATGCCTTTTTCCGATTGGGAAGTGGGACCTTTCCAACTATGTCCCGCATGAACACAGCGTCATTACTGGATTAGTATTTATTGTCACCCTCAGTTATTTTCAGTCATAATAAACTTGAAAACTGTATATTTAGATGATAGGAGTCAGCTTGAGTAATTATGTACAAAAAATAATGGGGAAGAACATGCAAACAGCAAGTTTAAACCACAAATAAATGGAGGACTCATGAAATAGGGAAAAAAAATTGAGTACAAAGAGTGTTAAAGTGGTTTTCATTCTTGTGTAACAGTAAGATTATTCCAGGTTCAAAGCTTGGTTTAGGGGCCTTGTTGCAAGGGCAAAACATGTTCTTCAAGTACTCCAGTTTCCTCCCACAATCCAAAAACATGAATTTACACCTACATTGCCTGTAGGTGTAATGATGAACATCTTTTTATCTTTTCCTCCATCCACCTGCTATCACAATGGATATGCTGAATACTTAAAATAAAATTTGACCAACTGTCAGGTGAGGTCATATAGAGAAACATACTTTAGGCAGAAATCTGGAATGACAGGCTTAAACATAAAGCATTTGTTTTTGTTTTGTTGGTCTGAGTCTGTTTCAGAAATGCAGGGCAAAGCACATTTTTATAGGAGTTTGTGCTGAACAATGTTGACCAAAAGTTTTCAGAAAACTTCACGCTTCACATTTCCCTTCAGGCTCAACTCAAACAAGCCACTGCATGTGTTTATGCTGTCTGCCACAGAAAGGACTCATTTGTCAGAATAGCTTGGCTTGGGCTTCGGGCCATAACAGTTTCTCTTCTTTTTCTAATCCACAAGTGCAGCCGATGTCCAGTTTATGTCTGAGTCAACATATTTGTATTGGTAGCAGGCCAGAGGACCGGTCGGCTCCGAAACTGCAATTATACTGCAGCTAAATGTGTGGACAATTTCGTGGTGGAGTCTTAGAGGTCTATGGCAGACTTTAGAACATTGTTCAAATTGTAAAAATAAGTATATCACAGATAGAGATGGAATAAACCTCTCTTAGCCTCAGGATGTGTTCTGTATGTAAAGATATGTAGACTTAGAATTCAGGCATGCTTCTTACATAATGGACTTCTCTTTTTCAATGTTATTGTAACTTACACCTAAAGACAATAAACAAGAGGGGGATACCACAAAAAGAAGTGATTATGATTATGTAACGCCTCCCACAAAATCCAAGATCATCGCTTTGTTTCATGGTAATATTCTCACATTTCACAACAGCACAGAGGTGTCATTCAAAGAACAAAGCTTTAGGATATGATAAGATCTAGCTGACAGCTGAATATGTTAAAGACATGGTTAAAAAAAGAAAAACACTGCATGCACGGAAGTGCTTTGAAGCAGTTGAAAGTGTGAAGACAATTTTGCTTGTTTGGGATGAAGCAGTCAATTCGAGTTGGACACCAGATTTTTGGATCAGTTTCAATCCGACAACAGTAAAACTAGAATCCTGATGTAATCACTGCTATTGTTGTCTGTGAGTGAAACTGCACTTAACATTGTTCTGTTTTAATGTGACGCATTTGCTATTTGATTAAATTCTGAAGAAAGGATTCTCATGTTGACTAAACGGGATGCAGCAGATGTTAAATCTGCTGTCTTCTTTTGGGAAATGGTCTTTTGGACAGACGGACGGACGGACGGACGGACGGACGGACGGACGGACGGACGGACGGACAGATAGATAGATAGATAGATAGATAGATAGATAGATAGATAGATAGATAGATAGATAGATAGATAGATAGATAGATAGATAGATAGATTCACTGGTGTCAGTAAACAGCATGTAAGACGAATCTAGCTTTCTTCCACCCTGAGACAAGGATAGACTTTTGATGAATGGCCTCTCTGACGTGTCCTGATGAAAGGATAAAACAACATATCGGATGATCTGAAAGGCATGCTGAAGACAGCAGAGTGTATCACTACACGGATCCAGTCCAAGTTCCCTTGGCAGTGGACCATCATCTTCTTTCAAATGCTCACTGTCATTAATCCATCAGGGCTTCTTTTTTTTCCCCCGAAATACTGAGTCACAACCAGGAATAGAGCTCAACAAAACCAAAATATATTTTTTTTAATCTCAAGAAGTTTCGGGATGTTTTGCCAACAAATGTTCACTTCATTTATACTGCGATGATTCCCACACGGCCAGCATGAAGCAATCACAGCGAACACTTCACGACACATTGACGAAGTCTTTGGACAAATCAGAGCAAACAAAACGTATGTGAGCTCATTTAGACCTAATTTAGAGCCTGGGTGGTACAATAGGTAGGCCTTGCATTGATTTTTGCTTTTTTGTTTTCTCTTCGGCCCAATATGATTGCACCGTTTTGTGTCGAGAAGTTGTAAATATCCAAAGGGAGCTGCAGTGTCCTGCGGGCAAAGAAAACACAGAGTGGGCCAATGAAACGCCTCACTGGATTTCATCAAAGCTGATGTGAGAACAAGTAGAGAGTATAAACAGAGCGCAGTGCTATCAGATGTCCACCGAGGCACTCAGGACTCATTAGTATCTGTCACCCGGTGTTAAAAATAATCCTCATGAATGCAACACCACGGCCTGCTTTCGGGGAAGCTTTGAGTGAATACGCTATGCGCATGGCTTCGATTGCATGTAAATGAAGCAGAAGTCACATCTGACCCTGAAACTGCTGTGGTGCTTTCATCAGGCTTTTCTGGGAAAGATAAAAAAGTGATATCCTTGATGTATTTTCACCACATGATACCTTGTGGGTTTAATTAGAGCCAAAAGGGACAAACAGCACGAGAATAATGCATAAAGGAGCTGCAGTGGCATCAAATATACATCAAATCAAAGTAGATTTTTTTTTTTTTTTTTTATCTTTAAGAAAAGCTTAAAGTCATACTGTCATATCAACTTATTCAAATGTGGAAATGTGCAACAAATATGCACACGTGGTGTTTCTACAAACTATGGGTCAGGACCAGAAGTAGATCACAGACTGAATATTTCACGTCACTTTGTACTTATCGAATTACACTTTTTTTATCAGGGAGAAAACTAAGAGAGATTCTAGTGCAAGTGGGAGAGATAACATTTAAATTAAAGCAAAGAGATATATAAATATGTCACAACAGATTAACTGAACACCGTATCTTACAGAAACAGAACTTAATTCAAACCATGTACACAAAACCATCCGATCATTGTTCAGTTCCATCTAATGATACTGAATAGTATTATAAATATTGTCATCAATGTATTAGCTTCGGACATTTTGAATATAGTGAAGCCAATAACGAAATAACTTTCCAAGAATTTACATAAAAGTGCACTATTTTTTACAACCAAAATTGAAAGAGACAGTTATATAGTATTTATTCTCAATGAAAGAATATAACTATATCGTCTAGTTTATCTATTCTAACAGGTAAACTGCACAAAACCTGCAAAAAAAAAAGCTCTTATGTCCAAGTTTTTACAGTCCTATTTATGCATTATTACAATATTAACTGCAGTTTTTACATTTTGAAAAATTTTAAATGCTTGTCTATTAGAATACTGGCAAAATGTTACTATCACTCAAATATCCTATTACACTACTGGTCAAGGGATTACATTACTGACTTTAATACATTTTAATATGGAGATTTATATCGTGACTACTTTTCCTTCACCCTCCCTTTACTTGACTCAAGTGTATGGTCTGTTGTGTTCTTCAAGAGTTGTTCATTAATGACCGACTTTCTGTTTTGTATTCACTCCAAAAGTGGATGAATAGAGCCCTCATAATTTCCATTGTTACGCCAGCTGAACTTGATTGACCCAGAGACAGAGATTGGCCACACATGTTTTATCTCACAAAGTAATGAATAATGATTAACTGACTTCCTGTGTTTTATGCAAACTGGGAATAGCTTGCTCATGGTTTCGAAATAAGCTACACGTTATATCTATGGAGAGCAATTAGATGAGACCATATCAGATACATTTCACTGCATGCATAGTAAATTATGCATGCATGGTAATGCTTGTGATCTTGACTCTTGACCCCACACGAGGGATTTTGGTCGTCACAGTAGCTCCATATTGCACAAAGAGCTAACGTGCTTGACAGCATATATATTCCTCTGGTATGTTTTTTATTGACCACAAAGCAGGAACAAAGAACTACGACAACATTATAGGGAGTAAAGAAGTTCAAACAGAGTAACAGAGTAGACAATAAAGAGCGTCATATCCCACTGAGCAACGGATATGCTCAGTGGGATACTAACAGGTTAAATAACATAATATTTTCTTATTTATGTCATAAACACACGTATGTGGTACATTTACCACAGGATGTATTCTTTGTAGTTGGTGTATACATGGATTCCCAGTACAGCCACACACACATACACGACACAGCGCTGGAAAACAATTCACCATTATCAACTCAGTATATAATCAGTGTAATATAAACTGCTTATAGAATTTATTTTCCTATCTTGTACACAGTATCTAAAGTTACTATTGAATAAATCTAAAATCAATGAACTTCAGGGGTCCTTAGGGCAGCTGACAGGTCACCTGAATGCTACCGTAAGAGTTTTGTTACAGTCTTTCCATATGAATGAATAAAACAGACCAAACAAAATGATTAAAGATATTTGCTTTCATATTTCACTGAAGAATAACTGTGGGGATTAGTTAAGATCATTTCAAAAGACTGAAGTGATATTATTTATTATTTATTACTTATTTTTCCAACCAAATGTGGTGGTTTAATTAAACATGTACAAATATTTTAAAAGCGCAAGACTTACAAATTGTTAAATGAAGATCTGTTTTTTTTCCCTTCATTATAAAAATCCTATAGATCTGCTTTAAAAAAAAAAAAAAAAAAACCCCAAACATATTAAAACAGTGTTTGCTTTCAACATGTTAACAGATTTAATGTAAATACAAAGTCCTCAACCAGTGAAACAGCTTTGAAATCGTTATCGACCTTCATTGGCTAACAAGGAACATTTCCACCAAACATAAATAAATAAATAAACTTTTCCTTAATCTGTTTTCATCACAGACATTCATCAGCAGTATCATACTGTTTGGTACATTTTCATCTTTTGTTTTACATTTATCTTTGACCCGTTGTGTAAAACATGAACACTGCATCTACCGAGAGGGACAGATAAAGATTCAGAGTATAAAGGTGAAAGTGCTGCTGTTGCTCAATGACATTTTAACAGCGTGGAAATACCCAACAATGTGTACACAATTGTTTGATCAAGTCATAAAGGCTGTATGTCCTGGTGGACAGTGGAAATAATACATTCTGCTCCTCTGAGTGGAGAAAAAAGGAGAGAAGAAGATATTTTGTAGATTACATTATTTTAACATGCCTTGTATTTTACATACATGTGTATTAACTGCATATTTGACACAGTTGCTATCAGTAAATCAGTCAAACTTTATTTATAGAGCTATTCACAAGCAAAGAGAGAAAAAGACGTAGAATTGAAAAGAACTTTGAGAAGAGAACTAAGCAATACAAAAAAGCAATTTCAAATGGATTTTTAAAAGGTTAAACATTTGTTGTGAATTGATTACAACATAAAACGTTTCTAAGTGAAAACACAAAACTTTTGTTGTGTTATGGGTGCATGTTTACATGACGCTGGTGCTCGGAGCCACTGAAAACGCCGAGAACGCAACCTTTTGAAACGCCTCCCAAGGTGGAACTTTTCCAAAATGATCAACAACAGCACCCACCAGTGGCCAAACATAGAATCTACATGATTTTCAGTGTAGACAGGCATCATTTTCAAAATAATGTCGTGTAAACAAAACTTTTCTGAAAGTTAAATGCAAAAACAAAACATCTTGGCACGTATTGATATGTGAATGGGGCCTAAGCAGTGGCTTTAAATTGTCTATATGTATGAATGTGCACACGGCCTCCCCTTCCTTTACCCAGTCATCTGGGATCCGCATCACTGCCCCATCACACCAAGATGGATCACGCAGTTTAGAAGTTGGATGAATGGATTATCTTCAGAAAGATAGACCCAATAAAACATCATTCACCAGAGCACAGAGGAAGCTCGATTCTCTTTGATTCATATCAACACAAACCATCTGCCTTCAAGTTTAACAGCAACAATCAGTGTTGTCATTCTGCTGCTTCTGAAGCTGCCTCTCAACACCAAAGTCCAAAATCTGTGCTTGAGTTAAAAGCTTTTACTAAATGAAGAGATTTTCTTATCAGGTGTGTATTTGGCTAAGAGCCCTGAACATGTTATGTAAATAAGAAACCACAAAACAGCTTCACTCAACAGCCGTTGTGAAACACTGAGTGTTTCTCAATATGTCATTGTTAAGTTCTTGAGCTTGTCAGACTCCAGTTACAACAAACCTCAGGCAAAACTGAATTTCTCTGTAAAGAATGAAATGTATTTATCCGGAAAAAGAGAAAGATAGTGAAGACACGTGCGTGATAGCCCCCTCCAGACCTCTGGATGTACAAACGCATCGCGTCGATTCACAAAAATGTAAAGAGTCAAACACATTAATCATGTCTTCTTTTTTTTTTTTTTTTTTTTTTTTTTTTTTTT
>OMNM01019044.1:7233-27608 GCA_900302745.1 Parablennius parvicornis | reverse complement strand
GGTCGTCTCGGTTCGCTTTTTACATGGTTGTTGGTGGCTGAGACATTTTTTCTCACATTCATTAACCAAATCGTGTGTGATGGAGGTGGAAGCAAAAAGCTGAGGTGTAAATTAAGTTTATAAGTGTGAGATGAGTTTATTCCAGCTGCTATTTACATCACTTGCAGTTGCTGTGGATCTTTGCATAAAACAGTGGTTTCCAGATGTTATTGTAGGTATTTAGCGTTAGTCCATTTAGCTATTTCCCAGAGTCATCGATCAAGAGTTTGGATAAGTGTAGTTTGCCCTCTGTGATCGTTTCCATTAAATTGATGTTTGGAGAATAGAGAAATGCTTTGCAGCTGCAAAAAGACAGAGAAATGAACAAAGACACTCACCATTTTATTTACAGGGAACTTAATGTTCCAGGACATGCATGTTGGCGACACTCACTTTGTGGTCTGAGAAGATCTGCTCCAGATAACTGCAGTGTGTGGATTTATGTCTATTTGCTGTATGTCTTTTTCTATCATCGAACACAAACGTAACGGCAGAAAGTTTCCTCCTCTGAGCCTGGTTCTGTAGGTTTCTTCCTGTTTAAAGACTGATTTTCCTTTCCACCGTCTCCTCTGCTTGCTCACGTTGAATTGTTGGGTTTTCGCTATAAAAGTGTCTAGAAATGACCGTGTTGTATTTAGTTCAGGCGACATAACTTGAATTATGTTTACTCTTGAAATGTTTTATCAGCTCTCACTGCGTTGTGGTGGATCTGTCGTCATATCGCATCTTGCATACATCTGAAGTATCTCTCCTCTCCAAATTGAATACTTGTATTCAATATTCCTCCAAATTGCCAGGACTTGTGAACAGGTGTGTAAATGATTTTTGTCTAAGTTTGCCCGGTAAAGGATTGTTAACTTATCCAGAGTTTATCCTGCCTTTGTCTATAGTTAGTTGGGATTGATGAATGTAAGCTTATAGCACCCTCACAGCCTTCACTAACAATACAATAGAGTATTATATAAGGCCATATATTACGTAAACATGCCAAAACCTTGTTAGAAAATGACACAAACACCCTGTCTTATTGAAACCTGGAGGATTTAGTCCAGCTGTTAGTGTGTTCTCTCCGAGGTCCTCATAACAAATATGGTGGATGACTTACAGCAAGTCTTCACATTATCTAAAATGATTTATTATTTCAGTGTGGAAAGTTACCTGTAAATGATGTAACTGCTGATTAGACCGTGACTGAATACTCCGAGAGCTGTGTTTGATTTGTCAAAGTCTCAAAATTCCCCACGTTCTATATTTTATCTGCTGTTTCACAACCGTGGGTGAGAAAAGAATTGCAATTATTTGCACCCGTGTGGAGGACTTGTGGATCGATGCGTTTGTGAAGCAATCGACTCATTTATCCTTTAAACCAGCTTTAAGGTTTGGGTTTTATAAGCGGGTGCCTCTTTGTGGTCACTGAAGACAAAAGTGAATGTGTTCCATTGCGCAACCTAACAGTTAAACATCACACCAGTAATAACCTCATTGTTGAGCTTGAGCGTCCATGCACATGGCTACATGTTTACCAAAGACATGAATTGCTTTGGTGATCTTCCCAACATGCCATTCACCAGGAAAGCATTCACTCTCATTTGTTAGCCTGCTACTGTTCTTCTTCTCTCTCCACGCAGCATTTCGCTCTCTAATCTTCCAGGACACATTGATAATAAAAAATAAAAAATTGGTATGCAGAGTATCCACTTTATTAAAGTAAACAAACAGTCGCTGACTGTCAGAACCACGCCGGGACAAAACAATCATTCCATTTAAATTATTAACAAGATATAACACAGAATCCATTAAACAGTGTTGGTCCTCTGCAGTATGATCGCTATGCTGGGACCCGAAAGCAAATTCATCAAATGCACTGGGAAGTGTGAAAATAAAGCTTGATTAAAAACAAAATTGTTTTAATTTTTCTCTAATTAAAAATGTCCATGTTAAAGTCCCAGCCTTAAATCACACACACGCACACACACTAACAAGTAAGGGTAATTTAAAGTCAATAATTAGCCAAACACGTATATTAATTTTAAGAATTATGGATGAAGCTTGTCTAAGAAAAGTAAAAATAATAATAAAAAAAACCTGCAGAACATGTAAATAGCACACAATCTAATCGACTTGAGATGGATGAATGGATGGTATGCATTAATGTTGAAGCCACTCTTTCAGCTATATGTTGTGAGTTCTTCCAATTTATTTATCTATTTACTCAGAGCAGGTATTTAATTTGTCTGTGAGGTATCGCAGGGAGCAGAGCAGGAGAGCATGGAGGCCTCATGGGCATCAGGCAGCAGGGTAAACAAGCTTCAAAGCCCCCTCAGAAGCCTCAGACTTGACCTTGGGTGAAGCACGACTCATTAGTTACATGCCAGGCAGCATCTGTAGTAATCACACCGAACACCAAGGACTTTATCTTCCCGAACTTTTGAGCACTACAAGTGAAAGCAACAGGGCGTACCGTGCATCCTTATCGTTGCTTTTTATACATTAGATCTGAATGACCCTCCAAGCCTCTGTGTGCAAGAAAAAAAAAAAAAAACTAAAACAAAAGATCTGTATTAGATTTAAGTTAACTGAAGAAGGTTCACAACCAAAAGCAATATGTCGACATCCTTGAAATTCATGGTTTCACATTTTAAATGAAAATTTCACCTGGGGCTGCAATTGCTTTCGAGTTTATTGAAGAGGTTTGCTTCCCTGGCTCAACCTCTGCGCATCACATACATCAGATAAACGGGCTTGTACGGTACAACTGAGGTACTGTATTATCCACAGAAATCCATCAGTTTACCATCTTATCATTGGAAGAAATCACTGATTTATTACAGGCAGCGAATACTGTCCTTGTCGACGCGTGCTAACCCGTCCCGCTATCGCTTTGATCTTGTAATGACAGAGTAGGCGATGAAAACCTCAAAAGGTGCTGTCGCGTGTCCGCCCCCTGCCACAGAACTCACGGCTGAGCCCGTCGGTCCCTCCGACGGCTTCCCCCCGGTCATCCGATGATGGATAACGGCGCGGCAGATGTTTGAGGAAGTAGCCCATTGATAACAGTCCCAGAGGAGCCCTCTGATTAGAGTTCATCACAACCCCTCCCCCTGTCCCACCAGCAGATCCATCACAGGCTGAAATTGGAAGCTGCCCTTGACTGTCGGCAACAAAGCGTTGATGGAATAGGTGCTGATGAGATGCGCTGATTTGAGTGCTGCTTAGTGCCATGATTGTTTATAGGCTCGTGGACTCTTCAAACAGTTGGGGGAAGAACCCGCCACAAATGAAATCCACCTTTAAATTGGGAATTGAGAGAAATACATGTAGGAGAACGTCAAAATTTCAACTTGACATATGTTCTCGTATGATGCGGCGGTGTTTGTGTAGCTTCCAAAATAGAAGTGGGCGCTTTACTGGAGCTCAGAAGACAAAGGAGGCGATTGAGTCGACGGTTTGGTTGTCCAGTGATGCTAAAGCTGGTGGCGTAGTTCAGCTTGCCAATGCAGTTTCCAGTCAATAATTACTGTAAAAAAATCTGGTTTAAATGCCAGGAAAAATAGGATCACACATGCAAAAGGCTTTAAGTTGAAAGAAGCGCGCCAATGAAGTGTGACTTGAGTTGCTGTCAGAAGCCGATAAGGGAGTCTCCGGGATGATTCACTATGGAAGCGCCACGGACACGTTCGGAGGACGGAGGGAAAACATAGAACATGCGAGACAAATATTATGCAGATGATTTACTGGACTTATTTCCTTGTTGTCTGTGAAATTTTCTTCTTGCCAAGTCATCACAAAACATCTGTCATCTGTAATCTAACCTGTCAAAAATGGCAAAGCTTTTAAATTATTCTGCCATAGCTACAGAATAGCAAAGATTTCGTTTACACAGTATCTGTCCTGTCTTAAAGTCCTTGGAAATCTGTTGATTTGTTGTGACAAGGAACGAATCGACAAACTTTTTCTAATGTTGTTATAGATTTTTGGAGACTCTGACGAGGAAACTCAGGCAGCGGTTGATTCTGAACACTGACACCATTAAAATGAATTGTTATGGTAATCCAACTAAAACTGGACATAAAGTGTATGTAAACATTTTAGCTTGATTGAAATGGAAAGCTGGACTTTGGGAGCATGACCATGAGCCAAATTGGAGCCTTGCTTTCATACATTATTAAATATACTCAAATTTTTATCAAAACTTTAATTTAATCTTGTTAGTAGGTAAGCCCCAAATGGCTCTTTAGTTCATGGTACCTCTGTGGTTTGTGCAGGTCAGAAAGACGGATATAAAACTTGGCTATGATCAAAATTCTGCGGTTGGTTGATGTCTCTTTTTTTATTTGTGTTACTTTCCCCCAAGAGTGTTTTACTGCACCACTGCACTGAATTATCATTTTATTGGGTAGAGCTGTTGCCAAACTTTGAGTTTGTGACCGTTTTATAGCGGAGCGAAGCCAACCCATAGCCACTCCGATAGCGTATGAGTGCAAGTGGTTGAAGCCAGGAACGGCATTCCTAAATAAGATTGAGTGGGAGTGGCGGCCGAGAGAGATTGGGAGTTTGCAGGTTTGAATCCGACAGCTGATGTGTTGCCACTGAGCAAGACCCTTGACCATTGACCGTGCAATCTGCAGAACTGACCACAAGCATACCACCCAGCAAAGTGTCTTTCATCAACAATATCGTCAGAAATAAACCAATAGCTTCAATCCCACCGCTGGCCTCCCGCCAGGTGAATAATGTCGCCTTTTCTAAGTAGACAAAGAGATCTGTCCTCCGCGTGCTGCCGCTGTTGGTGTTTTCAGCCGCGGCGAGCCTGTTTGTCGGGGTGCAAAAAGCATTCAGCTCTGAAGGATTTGAGAAACGTTGCAATCGTGCTGAATTTAAATGGGTTCAGGGCCCCGCGTGCAGATGGCTGGGTACACAGCCAGATACGACGTTCAATAGTTCAGAGCTCGCTCTTTTCTCTCTCTAATCACGCCCTCTCTTTTTCCTCATTGCTGTCTTTGCGGCCTCTTTATCACTATGCTTCTTCACACACCTCGTGCTTGCACGCTCGAAAACACACACCAAGAAGCTCACCATGTTTTTATTCTGTTTCAGTCCTTTGCCTCCTCTCTTACCTTTTGTCCACCATGTACACTCTCTCTGCTTCTCGTTTTCCCGGCACCGAGAATCAAGATAAATAAGTCGTTTGTATTCTCACAGTTGATCAATTTGACACAGTCACACAAACACTCTTCCCTCTTGTTCCTCTCTAACATGTCCAGTTTTACCTTTTTTTCCCCTCCAACATTTCCAAACACTAAGAAATAAGATAAAGAAATCTTTCTTTTCTTTTTTGGGTGGGAAAGTTAGCCTCAGGATATTATTTTTTTCTTTCTCAAACACACACATGCCCTGAAACATTTATTTTCTTTCGCTTCACATTACAGCACAAACGGTGCAGATGAAACAACCCAGAAGGATTCGTTCCAGCTCCAGCTAACGGAGTCTGACACAATGAGAGAATGACTTTTCTGACGGATTAAGACCAACGCACCAGATTAAAGCAAATTGAGACCAGTGACGGCTTCCAGACCTCTTTGCTCTCATCTGATGTAGCAGACCACCCCGGGAACCAGATGGGGGGAATGTGAAATGTGCCGGGGAAGGTGGTTAATGCTGCACCAGCTTTGTGTCTGACGTTGAAATCCAATGTGCCTTGAAAACCTGCAATGGTCTTCAGTCAATTTAACTTTGATTTGACTTTAACTGAAGCAAGGCCAAAGACACAAAATGTTGTATGATGGTAAAATTGAGGTCAAGAAACATGAATTTTTTACTCTATCATTTATTACTGATTTTTGCTTGTGTCACTCCCTACCTTAACCAGTGTTTGAATCCCTTCCAACAACACGTTGAAATGAACCAACGGAAGTGTAACTAAATAAAATACGTGACATGTGAGCAATGAAATAGTAGAACACCTAAACATAACATTTAGAGGCGCTTCTATGGCCTTCCCCATTTGCAATTCATACGAATTAACATACCGTAATTACCAGACTATTGAGCACACCTGATAAGTCCCAGCCACCAAATATAGGAAAAAAGAGAGAGGTTGGAGTTACATGATGCACCTGTATGCATCACCCAGCGCTCATTCGCTTGTAAAAATCCATAAATTACTCGCGTCTTTGTTTAACCGACAGGGTTCAAATCCTGTGAAAAAAGTAGCGGCCTATAATCCAAAGGTTACGGTAGTTGATTCCTTTTCAAACTTTTACAGCTTCCACTCTCCTGGGAAGCTCTTGTACAAGATTTATTGTGCTGAGTCTGTGGGAATTTTTGTCCATAAACCCAGAAAAAGCATTTATGATGTCAGACAACGAGGTTGGACACGAAGGCTCGGCTGGTTCTGGGTTTAGTTTGTCCACGTCACAATGTTTGTTATGGAGATAACACGTCTGTTAGGACCACTTTGGTTCCGCAGTCTCGCAAGGATGAACCATTTGGACCTTGCTGCAAAAAGAAAAACACCTTCTCTGAACCTTTCCCATGAAGTTAGGATTTCCTTGTTTGTGGGTGTAACAGGCCAGCATTGGAAAAACAACCCCATACAATGTTGTGTTATCCAAAATTAGGTTCTCAGGATGTTCAGCAAATCAGGGATTGTTGAAAGAGCAATATGATTGAGGTCACTTTAAGATAGTTCAGTGAAACCAGAAAAGCCCATTGCTCCTTAAGACAGAGGATTTCTGCATGGAAGTCTTCAGCCCCACTATCGCTGTGTGGGTTTAATGCTAATGCTAACGGTAAGGTTTAATGCTGCGTCACTGATTTTTCAGCTGGGTACACATTGTGGTGCTGATTTTAAAAGCAGGGTACCGTTCATACTTTGCAATTTCATCCCACACACCAAATTAGACCCTCCGGTGGGCTGGCTTTAGCCTGTAGGCTGCAATGAGACGTCCTTTTAGAATACGATGGTGGAATTCAACAAGCTATTTTAGCCACCCACTTTTTCATGTTTGCTTATGATGATTTATCCGTAATTAATCCTCACTGTGTATCCTAAAGCACAGGATTCATGCTCACTGTCCTTCAGGTAGACTAAAAATATACTTATCAAATGTGTGAACAATTTTCTGTAGTCTGGGCACTTGATGTTTATTATGTCCAATCAAACCACAGACTGAGTAAACCATATAATTTCATACTTTACTTAGTTCCCTTTTGTAGCAGTAGTCACGGTGGTCCACACATTTGTTTGTTTATCTCGCCTGGCATGAAGTCGGAGACATTAAATCCAAACAAGTTAATTAGCGAGGAGATAGCATCGGCGCAAACGAGGCTAATGAAATAAACACTGTCCTAAAAGAAGAGATTAGCAATTAAGCTATTGGAGCGTGGAGTCATTTATGTTCCATTGTGCTGTCTTTTTAATGTGGCACAATAATGAATACCGCTTTTACGTTTTACCCCGCTCGTGTGTGCGGGTGTGCAACGTACAAAATGTATGCTCTTGGGTAATAATAACTCTCTCTTGACGATTTGTTTACCAGCCTTTGTTTACTGAAGGACGGTATGGCTATTTCTTTGCGTAACAGTCTGTGTACAAACTGTGCTGCATTTTCCTCATATGAGATGTTGTGTTTATATGAGGTTGGAGAATTATGGATGATCTCAATGACTTTAATGTCCCACTCACTGACTGATTTAAACAATGATGTGTTTATTTAACTGATTGAATGCAGAAACGCCACAGAACATTTAACTCCACACGTGTAGTTTCCGCACATGTCACATATTCCTTGGGAAACGGAGACAAAGTGCAAGCAGTCTTCATTTCACATGTTCCCATCATGCACCTACTGGGAAATACACTGAGGTCTCAGCTGCACAAATCTGTGTGTGTGCGCGCGCGCAAACTGATCTAGTCTGGCCCTGTTCTCGCTGATGAATGGAGACCAGAGGGCTCTACAGCAACCAGGACACATGGCAACTCCCCCTCGACTTTATCAGCCACAACACCATTCATTCCACACATCTATCTGTCCAGCAGCGGCCGGGGAAGTCATTAACCCGCAGGCCCTCCGGGTTCCTCAACACCACTGACCAGACGGAGAGCCAAGCAAAGAGAAAAATGGTGTTTATGCAGCCGTGTTGCTATTTTCTTTGCCGTTTGTTTTATGCAGAATGTTTGCATGTACTTTAAAGGATTGGCAAAATCCAACACACACTCACATTCACACCTACTGGACAATGAAAGCTAGACTTTAACCTCAAATGCAAGTTTGAAATGCTTCAAAGAAATCTAGAGTAAGAGGGAAAACCCTCACGTACACAACGAGAACATGCAAACTGCACAGAGAAAAGCTGTCCAGCCTACATTTGAATATTTATGCTGTAACAAGAGAGTGCTACTCAGTACACCTAGTTGAGCGGTGTCAAACACATATAGTCCAATTATCTTTAGTTATTTTGTTTTTCCTCTTGCAAATATAAATAAACTTTGTAGATGAAAATGTATATGTAAATATGCCAGCGTGTGTGTATATCTATATATATCTATATATACTGTATATATGTGTGTGTGTGTGTATGAATTTATGTATATATGTGTGTGTAAATGTTGGCAGGGATACGCGTTTGTTGGTCGAGGTGAATAAGCTGTGGGAATTAATAAGCCTCGCTTCTTCCTACTCCTTTTCAGATATGTCGGGCCATATTATCAGTTATCCGTTAGTCACTCTATTTGTTTTTATTTTGTTCGCATTGCTCTTTTGTGTTTGTTTTGTGATTTTACTTTACTTTTGTTTACCCGCATGTCTGAAATAAACTTAACTATTTTGACCGGTAAAGTAGTGCCTTTAAAGTTTAGAGTACACGTGATGAAAATGTCTTTTTTTCACAAAAACCAAACAGCTACTTCCAAAAATTGCTACAATTGCAACCTAGACAATTTTAATGAGACCTTCTGGTGCAAAATATAATGTCCCAAAAACATCTTCAATAGCATTTACATTGAGCATAATTTCATAATTTCAAACTGACAGCGTGGCTTTGAGGCTATAGTTTGAAAGCAATGAGGTAGCTACCCTTAATGGCACGATCAGTGATATCTCAGTTCGGGTCTCAGCATTTTGTTGTGTCCACTATTCTTAAGAAATGTATTCAAAACGCATTTTCTGTAAAAAAATTTTCATCATTTGCTTGGTGGTTTGGTGGACCGGATTCCAGCCTCTTGCAGGCCGGTTTTGGCCCACAGGCCTTATGATTGACACCCCTGCTTTAGATGAAATCATTGATATATTAATTGTGATTATTTCTGTGAATGTGGCACTTAATTGTGTCCAATTTTCTCAACAATCAACAATTTGAATGCTTTATCGAACACTTTTTCTTGAAAAATCGAAGTAATCCACAAAAAATCATTCACGTATAGTTTATAGTAATATGTATAGTAGTAAAAATTTTGAAATTTTTTAATGATAAACATGATGAAATTCTTGTTAAGAAATGAAAATATGAATTAATGCCTCCAGAAACATTTACCACAGAAATATTTGAAAATGTGATCCTTGTCGAGTGAGCAGTGCTTTACTTTCATTTCCATGCCGATTCTACCAATCGGATGATAGATCAGTGATGACGGATGCGTTTGAATGTACCATTTGTAACTATCATGAAGTCCTGTATGATAAATGTCCGTATAATGAGAATACCAGCAGAATACTGTTGGACCATCACAGCCAATCATTTCGAATGATGCTGCAGGCAACTGATTCAGTCCAACAGAAGGGTTCACTGTAGGAAAATGCTTCATCTTTGCACATATTATGGAATTTAAATTAATTCAATTTCATTATTGTGATTACAAAATCATGATTTCCCAGAGGGAGCACATAACGCTACTATCAAGAGGAAAGTTTCACATATCTCTCACATACTATTTTTTTGTTCATTTGCAGATAAGTTTAACACTGACATATTAATTTAAAGATAAAATGGCAATAATCCGGCCTGATATAACATACCAAAGAAAACCACAGCTGGCAATTCACATTAGCTGTAAAGCTGTGTGATTTATAGACAACATATTTTTGATTCAGAATTCATCCCGTGTACCGGTGTGTGTGTGTTGCATGCTTGAATGTAAGGGAGTATTTGCTTTCACGCTGGCTGTCTGTGCACGCTCTTATCTAATCTTCCGCTGGCTTATTTTAGAGCATTGGTGCCTGCGTCTGTGAGTCCGTGTCTGGATTCATGCTGCGTGTGAGCATGCATATAGAGCGGCTGTCTCTACCTGCTTATCTCAGATTTGAGGTGTATTTCACGGTATCATCCAGAGTAAAGTGTGTGAATTTAAATGATCTGTCTTCTAGTTTACGTACTTTGTCGCTCAGTTTGAAACGAGAAACGCACGTTTTCGAACTTCACAAACACATTGTCAACACAGTTTCCATCTCGGTATTATTCATCGGGAGCCAGTTACATCATACACAGCCTATTTTATGTTATAATGGAAAAGAATAGTGAAAACACTATTTTTATTTCACCTTTATTTATCCATTGTGGTCTCATTTTTTGAGCAAGATACAATGACATGTGATACAAATGATAAGCTAAAGAAATAATGACATCAAAGTTTTGAATTATGTGACAAATACAAATACAGAATCAAGACTGAGAGCAACAAACAAGTTGTCAACTCATGGTGTGCTCATTGCTTTCTGTGTTACTGCCAATTCTGTGTAAATTAACTTGAAAAAGAAAATGCACTTGCACTCGAAACGTCATGTAAAAAGAGCCTAAGTAACTCTTATAAGACATTATTTGCTCATGTATGTCTATTGTGATTTTGGTTTCTATACATTATTCAGGTGATGTACCAAGAATAACACAAATAATTACATTACAGGAGGAGTGAAATGAGGATGATCTGTCTCAAAGTCGCTATCTTATGTAGAGCACAGAAAATATCTCAAAAAGTGCAACTGCTGCTGGGTTTTTTAAAGCTTCATAAACCCAATGAATTTTTATGACAGTGTCTCTTCGAGGGATAATAAAGTATTCAAACAGAAGTCATAGTGAACCAGTTGAGGAAATGCCTCTCACCAAAATAACAGCATTAATGCCAATTTACCATCTTCAAACACTTTGAAAACAGATGGAATTGGTCACAATTAATATTTCCAGATGACTTAAATACATTGTACATTACCCTATTAGAAAAAATGCACTGAATGGACAGTGTGTGTGTGATTGTGTGTGTCAGTTATTTTGATCTGTCCAACAGGCATCATTGTATCCAGTTAGGATATAAAAACAATAATGTATTTCTGGCCCATAGTAATAATATGTAATGGCGACATATGGATGTACTGAGAGTCGGGGGGGGGGAGCTAATCTCCAAACAGCCGATACCTACAGCAGCTCAACTAGAAAATGACAGTAATCCAGCCTGATTAACGTAGCTCAGATAAGCCAGCTGGTAATTCACATTAGCTGTACAGCTGTGTAATTTCATATATGGAGGTATAGCGAGTGAGAAGAGAGGGTCATTCAACAGCATAAACCTACAGCAGCTCACCTACAAAAATGGTCCAAGATGGCCGGAGCCAGTCTTTATACAATGGGGAAAATTCTTTTATCCTGATTCTCAAAGTAGAGAGTAAATTACCCCTCAACTGACACTGAGAATTGGTTCTTATGTTACGCACCAACATAAGACGACACTGTGCAGGTAGACGGCCCATAGTCACTGAAACACCACTACTTAATTCACATATCTGTGTATGTGTACATATATATAACTGAGGCTTTGCATCTATATACCCCTCCTTCTGTGTGTGTCTGCTCAGGTGTAGGCTCACATCACACAGTGCTGCCCCAGCAAAAGCCATCCCTCATGTCCCCCCTCCCTCCTAAACAATAGCCCATTGTGGCACGCAGGCAGACTGACAGATTCAATATAGCCTCTTGCAATAGAAAGCAGATTAAGTCACTGCATCATTGCTTTCGGCTCCTTTTAGACACCATTAATTGCCTTCATCATTGGCAGCTATTCTTTAGCTTGAAGTAAAGAGGTTTAAGAAAAATGAATGCTCGTGCGAGAATGGATATCACCATTCCAGAAGAGCTGGCTAAGCTCATTTACTGTCAGCTGGGCAGGACTTTGTATTGTTCAGAGTTTATCATTACCAAGGTAAATAAGACAACACAAAACAAAGGATCAGGTATAATGAAATAAACATGGCACCCATTGCTAGATCCTTTTAAGCTTTTGTCATTAATGATAGAATATGACCCAGTATGACTGTACCTCATCTATTCCTTCAGGGCACTACTTCAAAAAAAGTTGTCTTTATTGATATGAAATGGCACGTGGCCTTTCTCTTCATGTCAGAAAAAAACATCTCTGGGGGAATTAGGGACATATTTCTTATTTGGCAGACTGTGACAGTCCTCGGCTCTCTGCCTCTTCATGATATCAACTTATCATCGCGGTTCGGTTTCATTCTTGGTGAGTTTTTCGACTTTATTTGAACTCCCAAAACAGATGCGGACTATCATCCTCTCTCATCCAGCACTAAAAACTTTATAAGACGCCATGTAAAGCGAGCTCTGAGTCTACAATCACACATGTGCATCTGATTAGCAGCGAGTGAACGGACACACACTCCTTAAAATCTGGGCCAACCCAAGAATGATCCTATCTCCAGCCTTAATGCCCAAGCTGTGGAATTCCTCTGAGATCGTGTTAAATCACTTGACCCCAATCCAACAGAAACATGTCTCCAGTAGGTTATTTGGTATTTTTGAAGAAAATGGTTGGGTGGTCCACTGGGAGTGGTTACCAGCACCGATGCCCCAAAAGGAGCATTCGTCAATACTGTGTAATTTACATCAACATCATCAACAGTGCAGATGGACTTCTATTATTTCAGCACCATAGTCGGGGACATAGATAATAACTTGCTGTCAGCTAGAAAATCAATGATTCAAGCGGAGTAGATGAATATACTCACATAAACAACCCCTCCTGCCCTGGCACTCTGTCTGGTTCAGGGGCGATAGAGGCGGTCAGCGGCTTAACCCCACCAATCCACACAGGCCGCCTCATGCATGTTTCATTTATTGATGACCAAACTGCAAGGTAACGACCCCAAGACAATCAGAATGTGATGTGAAATCACAATATTCACACTGAGCCAATGTGCATGTAAACTCCTGAAAGAGAAGATCAGAGTTCTCCAACTGAAGTCAAAAAAATGAATCGATATTGATTCAAACGGGCCGCTTGCCACGACTTTGTCTCTGAGACGGCACAATGTGCCTGTAACCAGCCCACAAATAGTAATCCAGACTACAGATCCTGAGCTTTTCATGGTAGATCTGCTCATTTTTGGGTTTTGAGAGTGAAATCAAAGTGTATCTGCAATGAATCTTTGATTCTTGCACGACACAGAGCTGTCAATGTCAAAGTTAGTTGCTTGTAAGCACCTGTTCATCTTCTAGAGACAGATGCATGTCTTTGCATTGCTGCAGGAAGGCAGCGTAACACCAGAAAACCCCATCATGCACAGGGAGAACATGCAGACTTCACATGGAAAAGCGTCAAACACCAAGTTGATCCAATGTATTTCTAAACTTGTCCTACAATGAGTTAGCTGGCATGACATTACTGAATGTTGAATGAAGTAGATTTCCTTCCATTACCTCTGATTAACTGTTTGTTCCCAACAAGTTTGATTTGGTTACTTTAAATACTCGTTACATATCCTGATGACGCTTTGTTTTATATTCATAAATACTCAACACTATCTTCAACTGAGTACTTTTATATCTCATGTTTTTAGGTAGATTTTTGGGATGGAGTGCAGGAAAGTTGAGTAACAGAAAAATTCGATGAGCAGCAAAATATGCTTTGAGAGGCATTGATCATGATCATACAAAACATATTGCAAAAAGTAGACGTGAATGCTAAATGTATAGGATTGACATTTAAGGTCTAACGCTTTCTTTCCCTGTAATTTAGACATAAATGTACTTTTCTGATTGGAACGGCTTTTGATTGTTTGAGAAATAAGAGGGACTCAAGAATTTGACCTCCGAGGTGCCAGAAAGTGGCTTCTCCTCTCTCCACTAAACTCATTAGAATTCCACTCCTTCAGCTCCGTTTAATTTACTTGGCAAAGATTTGTTTTGTTCCAAAGGCTTCCACCAAATTCCATTTTCTTCCCGGTTGCATGAGCACCTGTACAGTTCATTCAAATATTTAATTCGCATTTGCCACATCAGGGCAATTCCAGAGGCTGAGAAAATAAAGTGGTGGTGTGTGTGTGTGTGTGGGGAGGGGGGTTCTTCTTATTCTCAACAAAGTGTGAACCTCTTGAACATTTCATTAAAACACTGAGTTCAACAGAGTGCAAAATTAACAAGAGCAGCTTTATGGTTCCCCACTTGTGCTTTCTTGAAATGTTCCTTTGTTACCAAAGTGACTCACTTTAATCTTTCTAGTTTTTAACTTTCTATCCTGTAGTTGAACAAATCGCTAGATTGGGGTTTCCACAGGCCTCTTTAGAGATCCTGATTTTAAATTGTGGGTTCATCCACATTGATTTCACCTTGATTTTGGCTGTGGTCGATCATCACTGGAGATAGAATCAGATCAACTTTAAAGAGATTCTCAATATGCCATATTTTTAAATTTTGGGGTTCAGTGTCTTGGAGGAGAACAAATTAGTAGGGTGAGACTGAGGAAAAAATAGGGAACTGAACCACCAGCCTTGGGATTGGAACATGATGCATTGTACCAACTGACTCAGTTTCTATATGTACTTATTAAAGGAAATCTCATCAAATTCGAATTCCAAAATCCTTGTGTGAAAATATTATTGTAACTGGTATGACATGTGCAGACTATATATAAATACTTTACACCGTGTCATCAAGTACTACTCAGAGGTTATGGATCCCAAAATCTTTCAATCGTATTAGATTTAGGAATGAAGCATGTTATAAAGTCGTATCACTTTGGTGTTCAGTTGGATCAACTTTCCCATGTTGACCTATCTGTACCAGAGGTGCCATCACTTATCCCCCTTTACCTTTGGATGGACATAAATGACCAAAATCAGAGGTGTCAAACAAATTTTAGTTCAGGACCACGAACTTTCATGGCAGCATCGCCGATATCTCAGCTCGAATCTCAGTGTTGTGTCGGTTACTCTTATGTCAAAAAAAACAATAGTTTGGTGGTTTGACTGGATTGAAGACTATTAGGGGCCATGCTTTGGCCCACGGACCTCATATTTGAACATCTAAACCAGGACAGTCAACCCCTACCTGGTGTCTGTGGCTGCCATAGAGATGTGAAGGTTATACATCTTTAAGCCTCTGACCTGTTTCAGGACCTGATGTTAGTCGCTTCTTTGCAAACTAGCGCCATATCACCCAGAGCTCACACAGGCAGTGAGGAATGATAATAAAGTGATCCTAATCATGCACAGACCACTTTGTTGGTAGTTGAAAATCCATTTGGCAGTGACATTAATGACTTTGAAAGTCACGCTGCAGGCTAAAAAAAGTGAGCCACGATGCTCCCGAAACCATCTTTTCGCCTTTTGTCTGAAACCAAGTGAAGGATATCGAGGCTCTTAAAAGCCGTCATCTCCCCTCACTTCTCCCAACATGTCTGCTGAATCACAATGAAGCCATTTTGGCTCCGAAAACACGGTGCAGAGTGGTGTTGAGTAAAGTGAGAACCAGCGGGCAGCACTTCTCTTATTCCTTTTCCCATCCATAGAAAATGAAATGAGAGCCGAGAAACCACTGTAAGAGGGGGGGATGGATTTTCTTGCCACCTGCGGCACAGAACATCTCAACTGCTGAAAATGAGTATTTACAAAAAGCCATTTGGATTCAGCCTCAGACTCGGGCTATTTGATGAGACACTAAACCCCCGGTGACATCGGAGCGTTATTTTATGCTGCTTCTCTCATTTGAGCCTCTTTACTGCAGAAAACACAGTCTGTGGTCTGATAGAATTTTTAATGCACTGCCGAATGGATCTATGTCAGTTTGTTGTGCTTTAAAATTTCCTGCATTTTTAAGCTTTTATTGTAACTTTTACTTTTTAAAGCTTTGAATTGCCTCTCGTAGGAATCGGTGTTGTGCAGTCTTTACACGACAGCGTTTTCAAGTGAAAACGGAAAGCTGTTTACCTGATGGTGTTGCTCGGAGCCATTGAAAACACAACTTTTTGAAAACGGCTCTCAAGGTGGGACTTGAAACTTGAAAAAGCCCCAACTCCAAGGAGACAAATGCAGCAATACAGCATGTGCAGCACAGGGGATTTCTAAGGCTGTTCAAGCAAAGAATGATCAAACACAGTGACTAAAGTAAATAGGATTGTTAAAGATTTTGCTGTTTTGCAATCCTGCGACCAAAAGATGGTCTGAGATAGCTTTGTAATCATGACAGAAATCTAGTGCAGCTGCATTACTTTCCCTCACAGTGAGTCTTTTCATACTGACCCAGCAACCCTTTAAGCCAGGGGTGTCAAACATTAGTGCTGTGAGCCAAAACTAGCTCTGACCTGGCCTGAAAAAAAAACCCACCAAGCAAATTGTAAAAATTTCAAAGGAAAACATTGAATTTTTTCGAAACAAATTTCTTCGGAGTCGTGGCCAAAACACAACACTATAACCTCAGCTGAGATATCTGTGATGCTGCCAGGAAAGCTAGCAAATTAGCATTAGCATGAAAGCCGTGCTGTCAGGGTGAGTTTGTAAAAACATGCATATACAAACAGCTATTGGAGAACATTCACTGTGTTTTTCACCAGAAAGTTTCATTAAAATTGGCTTTATCTTGGAACAAAGTTTCCATCTTCCCACCTGTGCAGGCAGTTCTCTGTAATTACAATAAATACTATTTAGAAGAACAAAAGAAATGGCAAACATCAGATTTTTTCTCTTCCAAACTAATTTCCCATAAATATTACGTAAATTACATTCGGAATCGTAATTGTGGTGTATTTGTTGAACCAAGAAGTACTGATTTGAGGTTGGTAAAGGTTGCAATTGGTATTTATAGACCAACACAAGACGAGTAACAGTAAAGATTCACCTCCTTGAAACATCATTTTTATATTGAAATCTTTTCCAGCGGCTATCTGAAGAGCTGTAGTTGGTAGTGTGTGCCATCCTACCATAAAATACAATGTTTTTTTTCTCATCAGTGTATATGAAAATGCTTCAAAATTGTTTTCCGTATAAATTGCTGCATAATGTTGCAGCCCCGATCTAAACCAAACTCTTAACCACAAAAGCAACTTCAATTGGATAGAATAAATAAAGCCATAGTGTGACTGTGTCTGTGTGTGTGTGAGAGAGTGTGTGTCCATCCTCGCTGAAATGACATCTAATAAAAGGATGATGTTAAAATACTGTGAAGTAGCTCCATCTCCAGCGTGGCGGACTGCGCCGGGTAATATGAAAGCCTGGTGATTTCATCCACTTTGATTAAATTTAGTTGCAGATCACATATGCGAACAAACATGTGTTACCTTGGTAACAGCTGATCACACTTCAGCCCCCTTCATTATTCGCATCGGAGGGCTGCCATATGTTAAAGGCGTACCGTTTTCAGCGTTCCGCTCGGGAGTTGAACATTTTCTACAGTAGAGATTGTTTGTTCTGTTTAGGTGAAGGCGAGCCTGTTTTTCTCACACCCTCTTTGTGTAAAGAGAAGAGGGTTATCTGAAAAAAAACCAAACAAAAAAAAAAACTGTACATCCTAGTGTGGAGCATGCAGTGTGTTCAGTCTCTCCATATGGTCTGTGCGTTCACACAGATTCTTTCTCCTGTAAGGTGTTTAGTTTGATAAATTAATTGGCCAAAGGGCTCGAAATCGGCAAACATTACAGCGATAATATAAACAGTAAAGCGACCCACCCTTCCTACCTTCCTTATTTATTTTGTCTATTTATGTTTTGCGGGAAATAAGAAACAAAGAAGAGTTTAAAACGAATATTTACTTCATAAGAAGGCACATGTTTACAACAGTAGTTCAAGTAAATGTTATGAAGAAAACTAAAGACGCTCCAGATCAGTTTTGTCAAACCCATTTTAATTCAGGGGTCACGTGCAGTCCAATTTCATCTTGCGTGGGGCCGAACCAGTAAAATAGTAAAATAATAACCTTTAAATTTATGTTTTTCTTTGTAGGGGAGTAGAATATGGGAGATGAAAATGTCAAAATTTTCACAAAACCAAACAATCACTCCTGGTTATGACTACAAACTCAATATAAAATAGATTTTAATAAAACCTTCTACTGCCACATACATTGAAATGTCCCCAGAAAACATCTCCTACAGCTGTTGCATTATGCAAACTCAACCTGGCAGCAAGGCTTTGAGCCATGAGGTCAATATCACTGCCCGGGTCTCACTGTTGTGTTTGCTAATCTTAAGAAATTAGTTTAAAAAAAAAAATAGAATAGAATTCTTACAATCTGCTCAGTGGTTTGGCCGGATTGGAGCTTCAAATACATTTGAGTCACCAATGTATCCTCAAAAGCATTAACAATATCTTAAGTGGAATTCCAATTCAATGTTATGGCTTTCTGGAGGG
The DNA here is from genome assembly GCA_900302745.1 of Parablennius parvicornis. NCBI lineage: Eukaryota > Metazoa > Chordata > Actinopteri > Blenniiformes > Blenniidae > Parablennius > Parablennius parvicornis. The sequence goes on along the minus strand of OMNM01019044.1, from coordinate 8,946 downwards.
TGGACTCAAAACCCCGCCGTTTGTGGAACAGGAGCTCACTCTGAAAGTCCAGGAAACCTTTTTTTTTTTTTTTTTTTTTAAACCTACACAAAATCCTGGAGATTACAGAAGACACTGCAACGCAGAACACAGGACGAACCAACAACCAGAACAAACAAAAGACTTGCAAAGTAACACAAGAAACTATAAGGCATCAAAGTTTGTGGCTTATCGAGAGTATTCATGCTGCATGTGATCTGGGAGTTTATAACGTGACTTGCTACATTAGAATTAAAAGCTTTGCATTTATCAAATATGTTTGCGTTTCGTAAATCTCATAATCTGAGTTTAAGTCAGACGAATCCCATCATTTTAATTCAGTATTAGATTTTATTTTATTGACGTTGATATATAAAACCCTCTGGTATCACATATATCAAAATTGGAGAATATTTAAATAAAGGCTGAATCATTTTGACCCGAATTGAATTGTTGGATCCCAGTTGAGGCTCTTCTGTAATGAACTTATGTCGCTTTTGCTACTCGGTGCATTTGTGCTTTAAGAAACAGGATCAAAAGTCCGCTAATTGACGCTCGTCTTCCCCATCTCGGCATATGGCGAGCTGATGTGCTGCTTAATGTCGATTCCCAGGCGGCAGACGCCTGGTGAATCGCACACAACACACACACGCACATACTTGTGCACGCACACATAGGCTAATGAACATGTCCAATGATAGATTAGAGGGGGCAGCGTCTCGGGGGACAGGATGAAAAGAAAGTCTCGTAAAATGAATACAGTACGCATGCATCTGCTCTCAAGCACACTTGTTTGATGCTTTTTTCTTCTATTCACGCACAAACACGCTTGCATGTCCACACACACACACGCACACATGGACACATACACACTGATATCAACAACCTATCTCACCGAGGACAAGTGTGCTCTGCTTTGTTCTGCCTGGTATTTGTTCCCGACGAGAGCCGAAGTAAACTCACGACTAAAGCGCTTGTGTGTTCAGGCATTAGCATAAAAGACCGAAGCGGCAGCAGCGGGGACGTGGCAGACAGAAAAAAGAGATACGCGGGCTTTCTTGGTGTTTAAATGAGGTATTTGATGGTTCAGCAAGAGAAGCGCTGCTGCCAAATCAAAGCATGTGCGAGCGTTTAAGCAACAAGTGCATGTGCGCACAAGTGGAAGATGTTTACCATGCGGCACGACGGGGGATCTCGGTCTGCTCGTCTGTGAAGTTCAAGTCTGCTGTGAGAGTCTTGCTTCTGTTTTTTTGTTTGTTTTTTTTGATCAGAAACTTTTGAAGCAGCGCTCAGTTTTTCATTTCTCCGTAGGATGGCAGAATCTTCTGAGACGGGATTGGAGCGAAGCCTTCTCCTCTTCTGTAAACACACTTTGCTATTGTTGAGTGAGAAAGATGCCACCATCCAAACTTGCAGAGCAAGGCTGACTCACAGAAACAAGCTGTTTGATTTCTTTTTTTTTTTTTTTACTCACCACACAAACCCGATGACCGACTGTATCTCGCTCTATACCATATGGCAACATGGCGAGCCAGAACACAAATGACAAACACAATTCCCTCTCGAATCGACCTGACGAGAGGTAAGTGCGGGAGCTGTTTCTGAGCGGATTTCAAGAAATGAAAAGATGCCTGGGGAGGGTAATGGACAGTTAACAAGTGGTAATTTGGTTGTTTTTGGTCAATCGCCCGTGTT
>OMNM01019035.1:12982-23945 GCA_900302745.1 Parablennius parvicornis | reverse complement strand
GTCTTTCATATTTAAGGTTGCATGAGCTGAAATGTTGACTCTGGTGTGAGAGATTTGGAGAGGAGGGTCTGCTGCTGTTCTGATTGGGTAACACACAGTGAAGTGGTGTGTGTGTGTGTGTGTGTGTGTGTGTGTGTGTGTCTGTGTATGTGTGTGGGTGTGTGGAGACAGAAGTATATTTCTGCCGTGGTGGTATTAGCCCGTTAGACTCTGTAGACGTCTGATGTCTGAATTTTTTTTCTTCTGAAATATACAAACTATACAAAACTATCACTCCAGAACAAACTACAACAAAATATTATTTCAGGTAGAGTTCAGGATGGAGCCGCATGCAAACAGGAGAGGAACTGAAACTAAGTATCGATCTCATTGCACTGGTATCATTCGATATCCATACCAACGTAAATATGTCATTATCGATATTTGAATCGATCCGCTCGCCACAACTGCAGAGTCTGGAGTACTTAGCTGTCTCTCGGCCTTCCCTCCTCACAGCTGTATTACAACTCTCCCTTCTGTCAGGGTCAGCAGGGAAACCATACAATGAGAGGATTCCTGCCTGTTATTAAAGCATACACAAAAGATGCACATCTTCTCTGATATCTGATCAAATGATTCCTAAATAAAACCCATTTTGATTCATTGGCTTTTAATCCAGCTTGAAATTCTGCTCCTGTTTTTATTTTCTTTTACCCATTTATTATTTTTATGGCATTTTTATTGTTTTGTAGTCATAACTTTTCGTTTTTATGTCTATTCATGTACAGCACTGTGGTTCAGCTGTAGTTGTTTGAAAGTGCTTTACAAATAAAGTTGAGAGTTGAGTTGGGATCTTCATTCATTACTACTCTGAGTGACTGTTCCTCTCCTAAGTGCTCTTCTCTTATTTAATGTCATGAACGGTTGCCAAAGGAGCGACGGCTGACCTTTTCATCAATGAAACTACTTTGGTAGCAATTTGTTGCCTCAGCTACAGCCCTTTTTTTTCAGATGTATCAATGATATCAAGTCAAATTTCAAATTATCTTATTTTTGTTGAACATCTTTCATTCAACATCTGATATTGTTCAACCATGAATATAACATTGTTTCATGATCATTCATAGTCATTGTATTTGGACAATACTTACATTCAATCTTTTTTTTTAACAACCTTTTGTTAATTGGGGTTTTATTTGTACAGTTATGAAATGTTGTCGACCACCTTCATTGGAAGAAGTCGAGTTTCAAATGCAATCAGTGCAATGTGAGTCTCGATGACTGAGCATTGAGTCGGTTATGGATGAAAGTTCAAATTTGACTCTGATAATCACAGCAGAACCATTTGAAAATGCTACATCCCTCTTAAATATATTCTGCAAAACAAAACAGCATTGTTTCATCACTTAATCGGTTAATCCCACAATTAGGTGGATCTTTCGAAGCTTTCAGCTTTTTTTTTTTTTGGGGGGGGGTTTCATAACCATCGACTCCCAGAGATTTTCTCAGGAGGTTTTGCAGTAATCGTGATAATGCATCAGACAGAAACCAGTTAAAACTTGTATGATCACAATAAGAAGTCCTTGGAGGATTAATACAAGTATCCACCACTGCCTTCAACTTTCAGAAGATCCAAAATGCTTTTTTTTTCTTTTTTTCTTTCTTTTTTTTTTTTATGAGAGGAATGAATGTTGGGTGGTGATATCTTGAAGCCATTGTTCGACTTCAGCTAATTTAATAAAGCTGAAGACTGTCCTATCTGACAGGTCAAAGTTCATCGCACACTGATAGAAAAACTCTACTAGATCTACTTAGAAATAATTTATTTATGCTTAACGGGCAAAATTGTTTTTCGTCTAAAGTGCTAACTTCTTTTTTTCCATGAAAAAATAAATTGAAGTAAAGTGAACTAGTGATTTAACTGTCTCAGGATTCTTAGAACGTCTGTATAAACTGGAGTGTTTGTTTGATAGATTGTTTGTAATCTATCCTCCACTAATATAGCAATATTACCAACCTCTATGTATATTTTCAATCTATCGTGTGGGGCTTGGGAATGATGATGGCTGATGGATATCGTAGTAGTTGGTAGTTGGTCTTGAAATACAGAAAAGATATGATTGTTTTTTGTTGTGAGAATGAATTTAAAAAGACTGAGTCACATTTTTTTTTAGAATATTCATGTTCCGAAAAATAAAATAAAATCACAGTGTCTTGCATTTCAAACAAAGATTTTTGACTTTTGATAATAAAATGGTAAATGGACTTTACTTATATAACACTTTTCAGCTGCATGAGTAGCCCCAAAGCGCTTTACATGGTTCATCACATTCACCCATTCACACACACATCATTAGAGGCTGCAATATTGCAAGGCTGAAATTTTAACAAATTTCAAATAAATCATCAACTTTTTAACAAATTCCTCAAGAGTAGTAGACACAACACCACACTGAGTCCCGAGCTGAGGTATCAGTGATGCTACCATGAAAGATAGCAAACAGCCTCAAAGCAATGCTGTCACGGTAGGTTTGCAAAAGCATGCATCGTAAATTAGCTATAGACGTTTTTCAGACATTTCATTGTATTTTGCACCACGCAGTATCATTAGAATTGGCTGTCTGTTGAAATTGTAGTAATTTTCTGAAGTAATTGCGAAACATTTTCATAAACTTTTTCAAACTTTATACACAATGCCTCAACAAAGAAAAGATTTAAAGGAACCGGTTCGGTCTATTCAACATGAAATTGGGCTGTATGTGGTCCCTGAATTAAAATGTTTCTGAAGCCCCTTCTAAAAACCATGAAACACACTTTGCCAAATTATGGAATAACATTTTGATAAATAGAATAAAAAGTCACATCAGTTAAGTTAATACAAGCATGTTTTGACTGCAGGAGAAAAGTGACACATCACCTCGAAATCACCACCACACCAGGGTTTTTATTTTTTTTTGAGTCAACCAACTAACAAGAAATTAAAAGAAATTCTTAAATTCCTCCCAACCTCATCCATGAGAGAGACAAAGACTGTGGGAGAGATCAGTGACCATGTCTTGATTTATAGCTGTGCAATGAAGCTCATTGATAAGTGTCCAGGCAATGCACAGAAAGCCAGATGATGTGGATAGCTTGAGGGAGAAGTGGAGGTGCTGACTTAAAAAAGTAACTAATTCACAGAACCTGTATATAGGTTCACCAGGTCACTTAGGTTTATCATCGGTTTGGTGTGTCAAAATCAAATGTCTAATCATTTTCTTTTTTATTGAAGTCAAAGTGTGTAAGACCACGTTGCATGGAAACTTGTGTGAGACTGTGAACACAATCAGCAGCAGTGAATCTTTTCTTAGCAGTAGTTTAATGCCTCAGTTAATGCTGCTGTGACGCTGTGTTCCATTATGTGAAGCGCGCTCACAGTGGCTCCGCGGGGACGCGCACAACTATATCCTCTGACTGAGAGCATCTCGTCTTCATTCACCCCGGAGATCTCAGGACCGCAGGGAGCAGACATTCAACCCATGAAGAGCTGAGAGGACTTTCTACTCACACCGCCTGCTTTTTTTTTTTTTTTTTTTTTATCTTCACGTTTTCATGACTTCATTCTGCAATTTGTGGAGATTCAACTGAGCTGAAATAATTTCCTTAAATAAAGTGCCAAGATACTCTAACTCCACAAATGTGTGGATCGCACTGAAGACAGGATGTTGGGTATTACTGGACGTGTGAATATAAGAGAAGTTTTCAGACTTCCTCCAGCACCTGTTCCCTTGGTTCCCACACACAGAGCAGATGGACATCAACTTGACCTCATTTAGGTTGATTTGCGTTATGTTTCAAACTACTGGAGAAATGGCGGTGCAGTTGTTTCTACTTTCTCGGCCGTGACTTGGGGGGAAAAAAAAAGAAACCCTGCTTGTGTCACCTGCAGTGACAGCCACTGAGCTCTGGGGAAAAGACGCGTTTGGTTCTATATAAATTTCATCCAGGCATTCGGGAATATTTGGAAGATTTGCGCGCGCTTTCACTGAGGTCGTGGAGGTGGTCTGTCCTCCCGAGGGATGGTTGAAAGCTCAGGGAGCTCAGGGAGCGACAGCCCGGCTCCTTCAGTGGACCGACGACCCGTCCTGGTGCCTCTGCGGTGTGTCTGAGAGGAGATGAGAGCCGCGGTCTACCACCTCCTCGCCGGCTACCTCTGCCTGTTACGCACCGCTGCAGAGGTGAGCTGCTCCCTGAGATTTTCAACTTTAGTGATTTAGTTTGAAGGAAATTCACCCACCACAACTTCCAAATGTATTATAGTAAGTGTTACCGCTTGCATGCTACAAAGTAAATATATGTAATCTCCGCAATTACGCACATAACCTTTTACGCACAATTATATATGAGTTCTGTAATTTTTAAGCCACTTGAAATGCAGTTTGCAGATCATTAGCGTTTGCATGATCGTGCATTCACAGCCTCCACACACCAATGGATGCGGTCCCTTATTTCAACTTTCGTATAAGATGCACCGACTTTGTTCCCACAGGAGTCTCCGCTCCCCCGGGAGCTGCTGGAGCGGCTCTCCTGCAGCGAGATCCGCAGCATCAGCGACCTCCAGCGGCTGCTAGAGATAGACTCCGTAGGTAAAGCGCTTCATTATACTACAGCTCTCCCATTGCCAAGAGCAGAATTACTGGTCTGTTCAGAAAAACGAAATAATAATTCACATAATTATTGTGATATGAACAGTTAACTCTGTGACCTCCGCTTGGGTAGTTTATTTTTTTATTTTTACACTTGACATATGTTTAAACAGAACGAATTTCAGGATATGCAAAATGCTTTAATACTAAGAAAGAAAGGCTGTTCAAAATGCCGTGAGTTGTAAAAGAGTTTGCAGCCTCAACCTCCCGAGGAAAGTTATCCCATAGCTCTATTATCTTTGTGCCTCAGAACAACAAGATAAGAAATACCTGATGACCTGTGGCAGTTACAGAGAGGGAATGTGAGGTAACAAAAGGGAAATAAGTTAAGGCAAGATTTCTGTTCTGCTGTCAAACTGCATTGTCAATATAAAGAGTGAGTGGTCATTATTGATGACACAAAGAAAGGAATCTGATCAAGTCTCTTTGCATCAGTTAGAATACCAACAGCTTAGTTTTGATGGATCTGGAGAAGGAGGCACATTTTTGTTTGTTTTTTTGTTTTGTTTTTTTTAATACCACGCAGCAGAAAATAGGTTATTTTCGGGACCCAAGTGGCTGACAAGGGCATTTATTTCTTTGAGAAAATGTGCAAAACAAATTTCACAGATCACAAATTGCTTCAGTCTTATTTCAGAATTTCATTGACAGAGATGCACGTGTGGCCATGCGTGATCACTGCTAACTCGGCATCAAATTTCTGGTATACAAATCCCAAGAGTAAGGGGACACAATGTACCCCTCCCTGCCTGAAAATCCTCTAGACTACAATATTACCGTAGTTGCATGTGGTTGCACACCAAGAATTTTTTTTTTTTTTTTTTTATGTATATCATTGCAGAAAGTTTTCACTCAAGACAGAGTCAACAGGTTTTCTCTTTTAAAAGATGAATTGTACAATACTGGATGGATGGATGGATGGATGGATGGACAAATAATACATGGTTGAATATGTGGCTGCTACATAGAAAGATAAATGGTATAAATGGAAAAAAGTAAATCTAAATCAGATTAAAGCCACTAAAAACACATACAAACTACAAAAGTACATAAAAAATACAGTTAAAACCAACCAGAGTTACATCTACCACTACAAATAAATACTCTTTACTAACAAAACCATGACTTACCAGCAAGGGCGTAGGAATGAGTTTAACAATGGAGGGGACACATAAACCTGACAGATCCGTAAATATAAAATACATTTTTTTTTGTTTCCCCCCGGTTCCTATATGCCTAATTACCAGCATATAAGTTACAAGAAGACAGAAGGTACAATGATTAGATAACCGATAAAACAACATAAGTAGAAAATCACCGACTCATGTCCATGAAGGGCTCTGAGGTTTAATATATTAGATGGTATCTGAGTTGACTGTATGTCTACTGCTGTCCTCCTCCCTCCTGCTTCCATACACGCTCTTATTCAGTCTGATGGCTCTGGATCCAAGAAGGACCTTCCGAGTCTCAGAGTTTTGTATGCTACTCAATGAAAAATTAAACTATCTGTCTCCAATCTTCACATTCCACAAACACTGATGCCAGCTCTCATTATCCAGGTGATAAATCGGAGCAGGCTGAATCAGTGAGGTGAGACAGGAGGAAATAACTGTGTGCATAAAACGGGCTTTATTGCATCCATGTCTTGACTCAGACGCCAAATTCTACCCATGCAAATTTTCTTTCTTCTCTCTTCTTTTTTTTTCTCTCTCTCTCTTTCTCTGAACTTCTTGTTGCCTGTGAAACATAGTCGATTCATTTTTTAATGTCTGCGGGGTGCAGAGCGGTGCCACCATTAATCCTGGCATCATTGAGATGCAAATGTCGAGTGTGATGGCTCCCCAGCTCGGTGGGGGTCAAGTGGCTCACTTCATTATGCTGTTGTCATGCTGCCCATTATTGGCCTGTGAGGAGGGCTCGCTGGAAGGCTGCTGCGTTGCTATGTATAATTCATGCTCGAATTCCTGTGTGTCAGGGCAAGAGAGGGAAAGAGAGGGAGACGTCGGAGGTGGACTTTGTTGTGTTTCAGAGGCACATTGTGTATATAGGCAGGCGTGTGTGCGTGACCGTCTGCACGCACGCACACACACACATACACACACACACACACATACATACACTCTAGAGTGACGAGTTTACTCAGACAGTCACAGAAAAGAAGTGTGAGCCGCTGAATCAAATTAAAACACTCCTGCCCGGACTTCATCTATACTTATTTCCTGGATTCTGCCTCACTTTTTTTACCTCACTCTGACACAGATATGTTTTTTTAATGCTTTACGGTGACATTTCCTGCTGACTCAATAGTAACTGCTCCTCGCCTAACCCTAATCCTCACCCTGACCTTTTCTAATCCTAACCGTAGTCTGACCCTAAAGCACGTCTTAACCAAAATAATGCATTGATCTTCTCAGTAGGAACCTGAATTTTTGTCCGCTTGGTGAAATCAAGTTTGGCACAGAATTACTTAATAAATCTTTTAGCCTTGAGTGCAACCTCCTCCTGAGACTCACACACTTTAGTCAACGACTACATTCAGTTCAGAATTTGCAGCTTCATTGCAGTGTATCTTTCTCCTGTTTATAAATCAGCAGTGATTGACTGACTTTGTTAAAACATAAAATGCAGTTACAAAATGTAAAAGTGTCAATTAATGTGACAACACATGTAAATATACACCAAGAACACAAAGAAAGATTAAAATAAAAGATTATTTCTGTACTGCAAAAGACATTTATTAAGCATATTAGTGTAGTTTCTTGTCAGAATGTTGAGATACCTTAAAACCTCAAAGTACCTCAAAACTATTTTGAGGTATTTTTGTTCAATCTTACCCTTTAAAACAATCATCCAATCATCCAGAAACTTTGAATATGAAAGTGTCCCTCAAGTCTAACTGATTCTTTCTGTTTGAGTTCAATGTTACACCAGGATTTATTTTATGTTGTGTCACAGTCATTCATGTAGCTCTTCCTCTTGAAATTGTTCAGTTGAGCACAGATTTTATTAGCTTATTTACACCCCAGACATTTTCACAAGGAACCATAGCCCTTCGCTAAAAAGGGCTTCAAAAATGGGAAAATTTATAAACTAACTTTAAAAAAAAATGTAAATTACTAGAATTGATAAAAGGGGGGGGGAACCTAAAAGATGAAGGGAAAACATGTACAACTGCTTAAAAGATGACAAAATGGTTGAAAGTATCAAATGTTGATGTCAATGATTTTAAAAAAAGCACAATAAAGATGGATGAAACTGCTAAAATCAGGTCCAAAAACAGCTGAAAATGTAATGAAATGCTTTATATCCTCAATTGTAATTGAAATTTCATGAATCTAATCTTTTGTACATATGTCAAAACTATACATAAAATGTTTTAAGCAGCGTCAGCCTCATTTAATAGGTGTTTTGCAGCTCCACTTAAATTTGATGTAGTGGAAAGTGCCCTAAATGGCTCTTTTTGTCATAAATGTTGCAGACCTCTGCACCAGATGGATGTGCAAACAAAGAAATATAAATATAGAGTAATCTTCAATGCTATTGTTTCTAAAAAATTGCTTTTATGGGATTTCAAGGCAAAAATTGAGAGTATCACCACTTCTTCATGGATCCCAGACCCAACCGTTTGACTTCAAAACTTTGCTCAAGTTTGAGCAAAGTCGAGAAACATATTTTATTGCCTCATCAAAAATCTCATCAAAATGAGACAATAAAATATGTTTGAGCAGGAAAAGGGCATCATTTCCAAAAAATAAAAGTCTCACGCTAACTGCTCAATCCAGTTGTCACTAAAAGATCCGTTTTTTTCTCAGTGTGTTTGGGCGACTTCTACCTTATATTTACTTAAAATGACATCATAATAAACACTAAGAATGATAATCCATCATAATCTCAACAAGAGCAATGATGTTGAAATCGTTGGATTGTAAATGGTCTTTTATAGGCTTCTCATTGTTTTGAAAACCAGTGAAAAGCACCATGCTTTATTATATCAAATTACAAATGTTACATTTATCCATTTTCTTTTCCACATGTTTTCTTTTAAATCCTAATAGAGTTACAGAAAGCTTCACTGGGATGAAATCTGTTCAGTGAGAGATTCAGGAGAATGTGCGACATCTTCTGAGTTAAAACTGTTGCTTTGAAGCAGAATGGTTCCTGGTTCAAAACCTGCTTTTCTGTGTGGAGATTGCATGTTTTCCCTGTGCCTGTTTAGAAAACATGCTTTGTAATTGGTGACTCTAACTCAGGGGTGTCAAACATAAGGAGTGTGGGCCAAAACCAGCCTGCAAGAGGCTCCAATCCGGCCAAACCACCAAGCAAATTGTAAAAATTTTAAAGAAAACAAAAATGTTATTAACAAATTTCTTAAGAGTAGCAGACACAACACTGGTCAGAGATATGGGTGATGCCTCCGTTAAAACTAACCAATGCATTACATTAGATTTAGCTTCATATTTGAGATCGTAATAATTTAGGATACTAATTGGTTTTCATCATGTGTACTCTGCATAACAGAAAAGAAAAACTTTAAAGTTCAAATGTAAAGGTTATCATGGACCTATTTTACCAGTCCGGCCAATTCAAGATGAACTGGGGCTGCATGTGGCCCTTGAACAAAGATGCGTTTGACATCCCTGAAATATAAGTAAGGAAAGATAAATCTCCTTGTAATCATAAAAATTATTCCCTAGATATAAAAGATGGATGTGAAAATGTGAGGTATTGAACAGAAATTCATGTTGACCTATAGATTTTCACTGAGGTTCCTGCTTTTAGTCCGGAAATGTGACACCGTGGCCTCACTAAACAACATCTCCAGCCTGCGGCTGACCTCAGTGATGCTGCGTTCGTCCGTGCCTTGATGTGAATTTGATTTAAACTGTAGATATACCGTGTTTCTCCCAGGACACATTTATACATGCGGAGAACCCAATAACCTGTTGACACATACAAACACTGTAACTCAATTAGAATAACTTGGTTAAACTCCCGCGGCGATCAGGAGACGCTTGGTTGAACGTGTGTGTGAGTCCACGCTGCAGCTTGTAAACATCAGCGGTCAGCTGTCCAGTCATGACCTGCAGAGAGTGGCCTCTTTAATACTTCTTTAATAAATGAGGTTAAAGATCTATGAATACCAAGTCTATTGGATAATTCTCGTGGTAGATATTGCACAGGGGATAAAGGATTTTTTAAAATATATTTCTTAGTAATAGTTCTCAAATTTTCTGCAGCTACAGTTTTTGTCATTGTAGTACATGCTATAGATGACTGGTGATCTGGCCAGCTCCAGCCTCCTGCTATCTTGTAAAAATAAACAATATACCGTAAATCAAAGAAGATTTGATATGAGTCCAGGGGGAAAAAAAACTATGACTTATTCTGTTTCTTACATTTTTAATCCTCAATTTGGCTAAGAGTGGTTCATGGTTTACATCAGGGGCCATATACAGCCTATTTTCAAGTAGAGTGTGCTGGTGAAATAGTGTAATTACCTTTAAATTGAAACTTTAAAGCTTTTCATTGTTGTGGCACAGTGTAAGTAATGAAAATGCCAAGATTTTCCCAAACACTAAACAATTACTATTAAAACTCACTACAATTTCAACATAAATCCAATTTTAATGAAACCCTCCGGTGTAAAATACAGTGAAAAATACAAAAAAAAAAAAAACAATAAATAAACTTATATAGCTCTTGCATTATGCACATTTTTACAAACTCGCCTAGATGGAATGGCTTTGAGGCTAGTGCTAGTTTGTTAGCTTTCATAGCAACCTGAATGATATCTCTGCTCAGGTCTCAGTGTTGTGTTGTGTCCACTATTCCTGAGATATCCTTTTAAAATTCAATGATCTGCATGTTGGATTCACTGGTGGCTCTAAGACCCCACAAGACAGTATTTTCAAGTGAAAACGAAGAAATCTTTGCTAGGTTGTGGGTGTCCCTTGACACGACAACTGTGATTGGAGCCTATGAAAACACAACTTTTCCGAATTAAAAAATTTGATATCTATAAAAAAATCAGAAGTAAAGTAAAGTTTTTTTTAGATTATGTGTGTTCTGTAGGATGATCATTTTCTTATATGTAAAGAAAATCCACACTAACTATTTAAAAAAAACAAAAAACATTCATGTGTATCATTAAACCTTCACCCTGTAGAACCCCGGGCGTGTGTTTGTGCTACACCAGCTGTCTTGAAGTGTGTGTTTGAGTGTGTGTGTTGTTTTGTCTCCAATCAGAGAACGAGGTGATTGAGGAGACCAAACACAGAAACCACAAGGACTTCTCTCAC
>OMNM01019035.1:1902-12844 GCA_900302745.1 Parablennius parvicornis | reverse complement strand
ACACAACTTTTTAATGTGACTCTATTAAAATCCAAGATTGAAGCACAAACTAAAAAAAAAAAAATTAAATAAATCATCATCTCTTTGCTCTCCTGCAGTGGTGGAAGAGGCTTTGCCAGCAGTGTGCAAAGTGCGGACAACAATTTATGAAATCCCCCGGAGCCAGGTGGATCCCACCGCAGCCAACTTCATCATCTGGCCTCCGTGTGTGGAGGTGAAACGCTGCACCGGCTGCTGCAACACCAGCAACATGCGGTGCCAGGCAGCTCGTAAACACCACCGCACCGTCAAGGTAGAGCTCCGCATTACCCGCGTCCTCCTCCCAAATCTAGGAATCTATCTACTGAAAGCAAGTTGTGTGTCACATAAGAGAAACACAGCTAACTGATTCAATTCAATTTGACTTTACTTATACTTACACCACATACAACACAGTCATGTCTACATGCTTTTTAGCAGAGACAAACCCATAATGCATCAATCATCGCATTATTCCATCATCTTATTTTTGGATACCACAGCAGAGAAAAGCTTAATTCAAGTGTGGAGATACACAGATATTCATTCCCCTTTACATGACGTTTTCAAGTGAAAGCAGAAAGCTTTTGTTTGTTTGTAGTCACTCGCAGCCACTAAAAACACAACTTTTTGAAATCACTTCAATTCTGTCTCAATGGAAAACAGGGGGATCCAAATTTTTTGAAAATGCCGCAACTGCCCCATGCAGTGATCTCTATTGACTTGAATGGGATCAGAACACGTTGGCTGCACTGGTGGTATTCTGCTCTTTTCTGAGCAACATATACAAGATCCCAAATTATGTGTGTTGACATTTCGTGCCAGGACATTGGTAGTAATCAGAAGGGATTCTTCCGGTGCTTCGAGAGTCTGCTTTTTTTATTGTTTAATTGAAGATTCTTTTGTTTTGGGGCTGAGCAGAGACTGTTGGAATCAGTCACATTGCCTAATTCGGTTGGCTTTTGGGCCAGTTCATAGTATCTGCTGCAAGTACATTTACATATCTGGTGAAATAAAGGGGCTCTCCAGTCATGTTGTGGTTGGTCGATCTGTTCAGGTCACAAAGCTGCAGCACATGGGGACCATATGGGCCTTATGAAATAAAGAGTTTAGGGAACAAGACGCAGGCTTTCGTTGGAACGCTTACAAGAAGAAAACTGTAGTGGCAAACATTCCCTGTGATGGATTTAGTTATGCGCAGCTCAGTCATAACATTATGACCACTGAGTGGGATGTATTAGGCAGTAGTTTAGCATTTTGTCCTCAAAGGGAAGGTGTTCTAAGCATAAAAATGGTATTGAGTGAAGATTTGAGTGAGTTTGAAAAAGGCCAAATTGTGATGGCTGGATATCTGGGTCAGAGCATCTCCAAATCTGCATTTCCCACGAGGTGTTAACAGTCTGCAGAGAGCAATTTCAGACAAAATGGAGAGTGATGAACTGGTGGAAGGGCCATGGACAGCCAGAGGTCACTGAGGCCCTCCCTGCCATGGCATAAGACATGGATGTTAAACATGCAGCCCATGGCTGGATGACTTTTTGATGTGTAAAAGTTACAAGAAGAAAGAAACTGCTACTCTGTATGTCCACAATTAGCGAGTTATAGTGACATTTGCAGACATGATACAATCGCTACATCCTGCAGTAACTAGCGAAACAGTTACTTTCTGCTTGTGAAATCACATCCGTGTCAAACCTACTGTACACTATGCGGATGCTCTTCTCTCTTGAATATAACATCTCCTCTCCAATGAATATTTCCCAACCATCATCTGGATCCCATGTGGAGCCACTTTTTTACTTCTTACTGCTGATAGTGAGAGGGGCATAAATGACAAAGAAAGACAGTTTAAAGAGCAACAAAGTTTCAGTGTACTGTTCTCTAGACATATTTGCGGGTCTTTTCATTACAGCATAAGGAAAACTACATGTTTTTCAGCATTTTTGCCATTTTCATGCAAACAGACATTGTTTTCAAAACATTGCTGGAAATGAGGTCGCTCGTTCTCATGGTATTCATCATTGATTTCTTTCCTTGGATCGCTGTGTCATCTTTGCCACTCTTAAGAAATTCATTACAAAAAAATCTATGTTTTCTTTGAAATCCTTACAATTTTCTCGGTGGTTTGGCGGGCCGGTTTGGAGTCTCTTGCAGGCCGGTTTTGGCCTGTACCTCATATATTTGACACCACTGTGCTAATGTGAGACTATAAAATAAAAACAAAAAGACATTCGAAGCAGGAAAAAGCTGTTGGCACATCTACATTCTACAAACATCTTGTTAAAGACTTTTTTTTTAATGTCTTTTAGTGGCCCTGACCCTGCAAACACACACAAAACTAACGATGGCACTGACCATGTAAACACACTGCCACTTACTGGAGCCGTACACACTGCAGATGCCAGAAACAATTACTCTCCCCGGCTTAACCATTGTGTGAATGTGTGAGATGATTGAGAGTCTGGCAGCGAGGTGGTTCAGGAACATAATAGCTTCCTTTTGATCTCTTCCAGAGCTGGAACTCAGACTCAGTAAACTCTAACTGGTTCACAGTCACAAGCTGCCAACTGGGAGCAGACCCAAGAGTGTGTGTGTAAGCAAGTGTGTGTGTGAGAGAGAGAGGGAAGTTGACTGAGTCAGAGATTTAGATTTAAAGTGTGTATTTTAGTACATTTATATGGTAATAATAAAAGTAATAAACCCGAAATATCTGTAGTATGTTTCATGTTAATCATAAAATTTGATATACGACTCAGATGTCAAACAGAAGCAGGCATTCGGGAGAGACTGGGTGGGAACTAAGTGGAGTGAAAGTAGGTATTAATGTGTGCTGCCAGAGGTCCAGAGGATAAGAGGGTTAGTTTGATTCTTGCTTTGACCAGCTAAGACCCGGCGTGAGATGAAAGGACTCATCCTTCATCTGCTTACAGAGGAAATCAAAAATAAAGTCACTCACATGTGCTGAGATTCAGCTCTCAGAGGCAAAAAGGTCACGAGTGCAACTGCAACTGCTCTGACGTTCAGCCCGCAGGGGGACTGCACTGAGGTGGAGGGGAATCCTCCACATGTGGGGAAAGTAGAAAAAAAAAACAAACAATAGAAACGTCGCAGATTCAATTTCAATGAAAATTGCAAAAACAAATAGCACTTATGGGAATTTGAGTTCAGCAATAGGCCACAGGTGACTGAATGGTGAGGCAGGTTGGATGAGAACTGATTGACTTGGATGGAGAGTTGGGAGTCAGGTGATTTGAAAATGTGTGAAATTAAGAGCGACTTGGGTGATTGTGTAACCTCCTTAAGGCTGCTCGAAAGAAATGACAGTGTACGCATCTTTGTTACTTACTCTTTTTCATTTATAACTTACTCATTGAATGAACCAATGTTGATGAGCGTTTTTGACTCCCAAAGTGAAAGTTTAACAATAAATTGGTCTTTCAATGAATGTGCTTTAACTGATTGAGGGGTTTGACAATGAAAAAAGGCATGGATTATGGGCACTTGTTTGTTGTTCTTTGTTGGTGTTTATTGCGTATTTGATTTGAAAATTAGCAACTTCAAAAGTCTTGTATTTAGTATTTTCCAAGATGTTTGGGACTACCTTTGTTGACTGGATGAAGATATGACCCTAATACAGTGATAATAGACAAAAACATGCAAACCCCACACAGAACATCTGGGATGATCAGGTTACATGCACATATATCTATATAAGTTTCTTCTGATAGAAAGGAGTCAGATCAGATGGTACATAGAGAAAATGGAGGGCTTGCAAAATGTTTGGCAGGTAGTCAAAATGATCCAGTTCCGGGGTACTGATATAACCTGCTGATCTGGGGATCGAACTCGTAGAAACATGTCACTATAATCTTTAAATATGTAGCATGCAGGCCTACTCTTCAAAGAAGTAGATCAACTGGGAATGGTGAGTCACTGTCGTGTCCTGTCCAGCACTCCATGTCAGCAGTTGGACAAACAGTATTTATAATCATAATCATCACTGTTCTACCACCAGCAACTTTGATTAGGTTTTCATGTCAATATTGGCATTGAAAGGTATTTTGGACCCGTTTACACGACGATGCTTTCAAGTGTGAATGCAAAACTTTTGTTGGCTCAAAGCCGCAGAAAAGGCAAAAAAGCATAATTTTCAGAGTTTCTGTAGTTTTTGTTTAAATGGACATCGAACATTTCGAACACTGACACTTTCTGAAACAAAAATACAAAAACAATAGGTTTTCACTTGAAGCATTGCAAATGGGTGTCAGAGTCACAGATCAAGAAGAAGAGTACTGAATCTAATTTCAATAATGGCATAGTGTTGTTTCCTCTGGTAGGAATCGATGCCATTATAACTCATGGTCTGGTACCTCTGAACGTTAAAAATTACCTCCTGTTGGAAGATTATAGCGACATAGTGTACTTGCAAAGAATTTGAAGATTACTGTGCCACCAATCGGTGTTGGCATTGCCTTCATTTATTGTTGGATCAAGGACAGACTGGACACTGGAATTACTCACCACAACACTTTTGGTACCAAAATTGCCAGACTGTTGAAGCTATCTATCCAGCTTGCAAGTGAAAGTGGTACATTTTTTAGTGGCAGTGGTTAGCACTCATAGAGAAGAAGGTCATGGGTGCGAGTCAAGGCCTGGAGTTTTCATTTTCTCTGCAAAGTCCAAAACCTACATTGCCTGTAGGTGAAAATATGAGCTTGTGTGGTTGTGTGTCTTTGTGATAGACTGGTGAACTATACGATGTACTCTGCCCCTTCCAATAGTCTGGAATTGTCTCCAGTGCCTTGCAACCATGAACAGGATAATGATTCATAGTGGAGGGAGATGGAGATGAGTGAGTTCATACTAGATTAGTTGAAAAGTTTATCGTTGCATGGTATGATAATTTTTTGTGAAAGACAAACTCACAGCTGTTCTCATCTCTGCTTTATATATCTGTATCTGTAAAATACAGTGATCTTATTCCTCACCCTTTCTGTGACACAATTTTTATCTTTTCTTTCAAGTAAGGTGATGAGGAAAGCTATAATCACCCCTGAGAAGTGATTTAAAAGGAGCTTTTGAGATTGCATTTGCTCACTCCTTTAACTTTTCAAAGCCAAAGCTGAATCTTTCCAAGTACATTAACAGCACAAGTTCTCACCTGAGCTGATCCTCCCCCTCCAGTAGCTTGGCTTTTTGTGGCTATGCTTGGACTTGAAGCAGATCGACAGACTTGGATCCCCACCAAGTGGCTTCACATCAGATATGTGTGCATGCATTTTGTCTGTGTCCATTTCTGTCACAGGCATTGTGAATTTACAATATGTTTGGTTTCTCTCGGAGCACTAAAAAGACCCATTGCTGTTTCACCAGCTGGGCGCAGACATTCAGCGCTGGCAGTAAGTGTAACGTCTGTTGACACAAAACAAAATATGCATCACTTAGTCTCTGTAAAACCAAACCTCCTGTCAGCCTTAATGCTCAATTCATGCAGCCCAACAAGAGCAGGCACAGCCACATGTTTACACAGGTACAGTGGAGGCATTTTGTCTGCATCGCTTGTGTTAGCTAAAATGCAGCTGAACTAAAGCAGTCTGATTTATGTTGAAAGTTCTGGCTATAAGCTACGATCTCCCTGTGACGATGATGAGGCTGATGTCAAACGACAAACATTTAATGCCAAATGTCACCATACCCAGAATTGATTAAAGAGAGAATTTTATATAAGGACTGCACACAGCGTCACTGTGAGATTGACTATAGTTGGTTATGTACCTTCATTCATTCTCTATAATGTTTTATTCAGTGACACATGTTGATTTCTGTCATTGGTCCCAGCACTGGTTCCTAGTCCATTAGAAGAGAGAGACAGACAGTCAGACACTTTTTAATACTGTAGGATAAAACTAAAGTATCCAGAGGAACCTCCCAAATGTGCAAATTCCTAATCGTTTTTACTCTTAGTCACACTGAATTGGTGGATTGTAGAATTTGCACACAATTGTTGCAAAACAGCCCATACAGTTCTCAACAAACTTTGGTTCAAAATTCTCAACGATCCGACTTGCATGGAGTGAGACTCAACATTCCCAGATAAAATGAGACACTTTTGGTGCCTGTGACTTTTGTGCAATGGAGGCACAAATGTAACAATTAACTATAATGACTGAAGATTCTTGTTTGTCATTCTGTCATCTCACGTCAAGCACATTGATGCTCATAAAAGAAGAGCCAAAATGGCTGATTAAGGACCCGACTGAGGCCCCCTTTACAGTGAAAACGTATTGTTTTTACATTTTGATTTAAGAAATGTTTTGTGTTTACATAGCAATGTTTTGAGGGTATGCAGTAATCGTTTACAATGGTGAGTAGATAGACATTCATATGGACAGATGACCAAGTTGGATCATTATAACTGGTGCCTCTCAACTGTAAAAGTAGTCCTCTGTGAATATAGACTGGGAGTCATGACACTCTGGAGGCCACCATTGTTGTCGCTGTCCATCTACTCATTCATGTGCAGAAGAACTATTTACTATAGCTATAGCATGCATTTTCAGTGGCTCCGTCACGTCATGTAAACAGACCCCCAAAACACAATGACAGATTTCCATTTTCACTTGAAAACATTGTGTAGACAAAACCTGACATTCTGAAAGTTTGTCTCTTTCATAGGAATCGTGTTGAGAAAAGACAGATTTGAGACCATCCGAACATCAAAAGACTATTTAGGGGAGAAAAAAAGTAATGCAAAGTCATTTTGGTAACATGCTCATAAGTCTAGTGACATGTTTACAAAACTCTGCAACTCACATAAGGACATTGTAAACCTCTGCGAGTCTTGCAAATTACATTATTGTGCTGTGAGATAGTTCCTTAACCAGTAACAACCTGTAATTGTTCTTTAAATGTATCCCTGACTGTCTGAGAATGCTCCTTCCCTTTTTTTTTTCTTTTTTTTTAAAGTACTTGCTCCTTGGGAAGTAAAGCTAATATTCGTGGATGTAGTAATATAAATCACACAACCTGATATTGTCAGCTGACGTTAACACAAATAGATGTGGTGTCTAAGCTGCTGCTCACAATGTTGCTATGTTGCTGATTCTCTCTCTTTCTCTGATTCTCTCCTTCCAGGTGGCAAAAGTGGAGTACGTGCGGCGGCGGCCCAAGCTGAGGGAGGTGCAGGTGAAGCTGGAGGACCACTTAGAGTGTATGTGCACGAACAAGCGTCACGTCAATCCCAACACCAACACAGACAATGGTGAGCGCCCAGCTGTGTGTTCGTGGTTTTCAGTCATGCGTTGGCTCATTTCACATGTGAGAGATTCAGCTGGCCGTGTGTGTCAACCAACACTGGCACAACTGATAAGAGATCTGAGGTATTTATTGTGCTGTTCCTCTCTGCCTCAATTAGTCCTGCCTGAGGGCACCAATGCCCTCACCTCCAACACTCCCACGCACTAAAATCAGCCACTCTTCAAAGGCCCCCGCTTTGTATTATTCAAATCCTTCTTCTGAAGTGAGACTGATGATTGTGAATAAATGCTGAATAAATAAAATGATGAAATTGCCCATAAACCACACACAATCATTGACATTAGATCACAAAATGGTGCAGTGGAAGTCTTGAGGTGAAACCATCTCCTAGGTTTAAAGGTCACAGGGGTCACTCTGAGCAGGAAACATCTGACTTCCTTTTGGCTTCCTGCTTACGACCTGTTGGTCACCGTGACCTCAGCTGCATTCAACAATTCATATTATTACCTCTTAACACCTACAATCCATTACATAACTTTGATTATACAATTTTCTCATGATACCCGAGTCCCTGTTGACACGATGATGTTTTCAAGTGAAAAAGCATCATTTTTGAGTTTTCGTTACAGAAAAAAATTTGCTTTTACACAAAAACATTTTGGAAATAATGTCCATTTCTACTGCAGAAATGCTGAAAAACAATGTAGTTAGCATGCCAGACCACAAGCTGATGATGTTGGTTGTTTTCGGAATTTAATCACACATGTGCATAGACAGCAATACGCCATAAACAGCATTACGCTGCACACAACAATATGTTGTAAACATTAACAACAGTAAAACGACCAAGTCCCAGGAGAACATGCACTGGGAGTCATGAAACTATGGATGCAAACTTTGCAATTGGCCATCGACTTGGTCATTTGCAGAACAAGTATGGAATACAGCTGTGGTGCACATGCACAGTAGCAGCATTTCAGAAAAGTTGCATGCTCGTCTGTTTCCAAGGAGTCAGAAAAAAGTTACACCCTGGGAGCTATTTTCAAAATGTTTTCAGCGGTCCAAGCACTGTTGTCATGTGAGCAGACCCCCAAACGCAATGAAAGTTTTCCGGTTTATGTAAATGGAGCCTAACATGACAGCAAGTTTGTGATTGCTCTGAAATGTCGAGCACTAGCAGATGTGCCTATGCTTTAAAGTTTGTATTATACAGCTTTTTCAATGTTTCTTTTATCCCCTTGTGTACATTAATCTTTGACAAAACATTGTCATCTGCACGTATAATATTTCTAAAATGAAAACTGAGAATCGATGCCAATTCAACCAGACCGCTTGGTCTAAAGCTGAATGTTACGAGGCAATATTACTGGGTACTAACTATTGTTCTTCGGAAGTCACTTTTAGGAAGTATGAGCTCAAAACAAGATTCTTCTTAGTTTAAATGACCATCAAGGCAAAACATTGCTGTGATCCAGTTATAACTTACAGTAACATATACAGCTTCATTTGCTATCATTTGTTCACGACCACTTTCCAATTGATACTTTGTGCAACAGGGTATTGCTTCATCTCCATTGCTAATTGTTGTGATTATTAATGTAAGATAAGCTTGTAAATCCATTAGGTATTCAAGTTTTATAACCTCTGTGTATAGACACAATGAGAGCAAACAGTGAAGAGGAATTTGAGCGTAGGCAGCAGATGTAATGGAGTTGATGGAGCGGGGACACAAAATAAACTGTGTGCTGTTTTAGCTGTTTTAAGTAAACAAAGTGCACAAGCAAATCTGCAGGTAGAACCTGACTGATCCTGTCTTTCAATGTGGAATTAATCATGTGAGAATGATGACTTTTCTGCTCGAGCACTACACACTTCACATTGTTATCACTCTGAAGAAATCCATGTGTTTTATTTAGGTATTTAGTGATTAAATAAATAAAATGTCAAATTGATGACAGATGGTTTGAAGGAACAAACAAAACGAGGATTAATGAGGGCGAGTGCAGAATAGACTAGAATAGGCTTTTTTCCCTCTGTATACTTGGACATATTGCAGAACTATTTACAAAGACATAGTTGTAGACTCGTGTCATGCTCATTATGTTCTCTCTCCATGTTGACATTTCATCTTCTCTTCATGCAAAGAGTGCTCACTCAATCTATAGATTAAGGAACAAGGTAATTCTCAGTAAATGATGTGAGTTCAGAGTATTTTCTTTTGCCACAATGTCCCATCAATGTACCTGATAGCTTTAAGAATAATTCACTAATGACAAGATAAATGGATGGCATTTGCTGGTTAGTGACAACCTGTTCAAGTGAAAATAGAAAGCTTTCATTGTGTTGTTTGTGTCCATTTACACCACAGGTTCACAATGACCAAACACTTTGGGATTTTGGGGATTTTTGTGAAAAGCAGCTTGTTCAAGACAGAAGTGTTTGTTTGTGTGCTCATGGTGGACTTCTGTGTTAACAGGTGTCAGGTGAAGAGTGACCGCCGGATGACAGAGCAGAGGAGAGAGAAACGGAATCCTCTTGACCACCTGCCATCCTATGACACGGAGAGCGTATTTCACCAAGTGATCTCTCTCAGAGGTTTGATGGAGGCTGACAGACTCTCGTGGACCTCGGTTGTACTTTTGAGTTGCAAAGCGTCAAAACTGAAACTGACGATTGCTAAACGGAGAAAAGAAGTGATTCGATCGAGGCGGCTGCGTGGATACTGAAGGACTTCCTGTCTGTGCCCTGCTCCTTCTCCGAGTATAAACCGCTCAGAGGATCAGATTATAAACTGGGATGAATCCTTTCGAGAAACAGTGACTGGGATTAGGTTTTTGTACTCCAAGATTTACTCTTCCACAGCAAAACACTCGCACACATGCACATGTATCCTCTTATTTTTGTAACCACTCCTTTTCTATTGCTGCCTGTTTCTATCTCTGGTATGTATCCACATAAAGAACTGAGGGGGCGAAGGATCCTCCTGACTTGTTACTGATACTAATAAAATATTTATATGAAAACAAAAGATTGCTGTGCTGATGAGTAAAGCAGCTTTCAGCTGAGAGGTTCATCAAAAAATGCCTTTGGAGCGACTGAAGGATTTAAGAATGTACTCAAAAGCAAAGACGAAGCAAACTGTGTGTGAGAGAGAGATTATCTGGAGGATCATAATACCAAAGCTAAAACCCCTGAGAATTTGTAACTGAGAGCAACACACACACACATACACGCACGCACACACACGCACGTACACAAAACCTTGCTGAATTACAAGGGACTTTACACAGTGGGGTCAACAAGCTAACAAATTATTTCCTCTACGTTGAGATCTGTTGGTTTTTCTGTGTCTTATGGATTCACCACAGGTTTTCCAAAAATACAATTAAATGTGAGTTCATCCCCTGACACATAAACACGAGTCAATATGAAGGAGAAAGTGACTTTAGCCACCACTAAAACATTACCTTCATGATAAAACCAGATTGACATTGCTGAATGAGTTGGTGCATTAGATTAAGAGCAATGCTCCCTTTACAACAATAGCAATAAAGTAATTCTTGTCAATCTAAACTTAAAAATGAAATTCACAAAATTTGGTTATTTTCCGCAGCCTCTTATAATCTTTTTTTTTTTTTTTTTTTTTTAGTTTGTTTAATCTAAAACT
>OMNM01019034.1:1823-20096 GCA_900302745.1 Parablennius parvicornis | reverse complement strand
TTTTATTTATTTGTCATTTTAAAAACGGAATAGAAAACAGATTGGGGGGGGTGGAAGACCATGTCCCCCCCATGGTGCGGAGCTTTGTTTTGGGCGGGCAGAGGCGGGGACTTCAGAGCTGTCTGCTGGTGGAGTGGGGGATTAGGAGCTGTGTGAGGTAGGGTGGGGCAATACCATGAAGGTATTGGTGAGTGAGGAGACATATTTTATAGTCGATCCGTTGTTTGATTAGGAGCCAGGGTAGGGAACAGAGGAGAAGAGTGATATGCTCATATTTACACACCCTCATCAGGAGGACCCGACAAAGTTTTGAGATGTCGAGTAAGGGAAAGAATGAGATCTTGCATAGGTGCTTGGATGTGGGTTAATAGAAAGTTGAGGGTGACATTTAACCCACAGATTTGGATAGTTGTGTGTTTTGACCAGGATATGGCAGAGATGGGGGAGGACTGCATCTGGTGGTTAGTGCCAATAAGGATGACCTCAGTTTTGGAGCTTTTTAGCTGGAGAAAGTTCTCAATCATCCACGCCTTTATCTCCTCCAGGCAGAGAGCTAGGTGGGGGAGGGAGAGGAGGGGTCAGTCCAAATGTATAGCCGTGTGTCATCAGCGTAACTGTGGAAGGAGATGCCATGCTTGGTGATGATCTGTCCAAGGGGGGAGCATGTATATTCTAAACGGGGAGGGACAGAACCCTGAGGAACTCCAGTGATGAATGGTGGATTTTGAGTGTCCAATGGCAACGTACTCAGTTCTGTGTGACAGGTATGAATGGAACCACTTGAGTTCCAGAAAGATCTGTGGTGTCGAAGGCGGCTGGAAGGTCCAGCAAAACCAGGAGTGATGGGAAGCTCTGGTCAGATGCCACCAAAAGGTCATTTGTGACCCTCACTAGGGCGGTTTCCGTGCTATGTGCAGCACAAAAAACAGACTGAAAGTATTCAAAAAGGTTACTAGCGTAAATGTTGTCCAAGATCTGTGTAGCAACAGCCTTATCTATTACCTTAGAGAGAAAGGGGAGGTTGGGAATGGGGCTGTAGTTGGAAAGTGTCTCTGGGTCAGTAGTGGGTTTTTTGAGGATAGGCCCAATCAAGAGTTTATAAAGAGTTTATAATCCATGTAATGATCAGACATACACGCTGTCTGTGGTCTGGCTCTGGTTCTTCTCCTCGTCAATGATCAGAGATTCTAATTTGCTCAGATAAACCATGGAGCGCGGTCCAATGTCAGTCACTTAGGTCATGGGAACAGACGCTGGGAGGGGAGGGGGCAGATCGTACGTCACAGACAGAGGAATAGTTGAACTCACAGAGTCAATATAAACACAAAAGGAGTCTGGTGTCTGGTTTCAGCTGCTGTCTCAAGTTGTATATCTGACTTTATCTTTTTTTTTTTTTTTTTTTTCATCTTTGGTCCAGACTGAAATGAGGATATAGATAGAAGGGTTGTGTAGGGCGCAGGGTTTAAAAAAAAAAAAAAAAATGGAACCAGTCCCATTTATAGCTTTGAAAGTGAAACCGTAGTCCATTTCTCTGTGTTGGTGGAAGCGACTTCTACGCCTAAAGAATGTAGCAGGAGTCTGAGAGCAGAGCATCGTCACTGTGATGTTACTGAGCGGTCGGACACGCGGAGCTGCAGCTGTTACGGAAAAAGGCTGTTGTGTTAGATATTTTGGCACAACCTCGTGTGTTTAGATTATTAGAAGTCTCACTGCATTTCTCAAAGCTTCGTAACCCTTTCTCCCCAAATCTGACTAATAGTTAGTCACTTCTGAAAGGTCAGATTTAGGAAGACACGACTCAAAGGTTACCAGGATTTAAAACTTGTCTTTTTTCTTTAATTTCAAATATTTCATTTTCTGATATTTGACCCTAACATTCACGACCCCCGACCGACTAAATCTTGTTCCTCTTTATGCACTAATTAAACTCCAGATTCCCTTCAACACGAGCTGCCAGCAGGTTTCAGTAAACGGGACAAACATGATTTATTGTGTGATGTGCTGACATCAGCTGATAGCGCTGTGATTTCTTTCTTTTTTTTCCCGTAAAAAACTTGTGGTGTCCTCAAAGTGCCACTGGGCCAAAGTGCAACCTCACCGAGACGACAGCGTGACCGTATAAACCTTTTACTTTGATTTATTTTGTGATCCTGAGTGTCAAAAAAAAAAAAATCTTCACAGAATAATGTTTATGTCAGGATTTATTTGCACGTTGGATTCCTACATGGCTCCTCCTCTCAAAGAGACGGCTTATTACATTTCAGAATTTCATGAAAAAGTGGTAACACAACACTAGTTTCACACGCAGCACATCGTTTCTGAAAAATCATGTTTATCTATGTGGGACAGTTATTAACCCCTTTTATATGTCATTGACTAAGACATTTTAACTTAAGCTGTTATTAAAGGATGTTTTTTATTTTTTTATTTAAACGCTTTAAAGTCGGTATAAAGACACGGCATTACGTACCAATAATAAAATCAAATCATGTAAAGTGGACTGAAACTGATCAGAATCATGCATATTTCATGATTTGAAGTTGATTGAGAATTTAATATTGAGTAAATAATAAATATTACAATACTGAGCACTACTATCCAACAATACATTGTGTAATTTACAAATACACTTCATGTGACTCACTAGCCTGGTTGGTTGTGTATAATATTAGTAAACATTATGTTGTTTTTGCTATTATAAGAAATAATAACAATAAAAAAGCCTCTGTCTCAACAGTAAGCGAGTAGAAATGTATGTTTTTTTTTTTTACTTATTGTCCTTTCTGTCTCTGTGTGCACGCCAGGAAGGAAAGAAGCAGTTTGACAAGGAGACTGAAAGGTACTACTCAGTTCTGGAGAAACACCTCAGCTTGTCTTCCAAAAAGAAGGAGTCGCAGCTGCATGAGGTATAATCCCTCACCTTCCCGAAACACTGGCGCCTCCCACGTGTTGGGCAACTGCATTTACAGTATAATGTGTGTATGTATGTGTGTGTGTGTTGTGGTTGTGTCTGTCGCAGGCTGACTCACAGATGAGCAAAGACAGGCAGGTTTTTTACGACGCGTCTCTGCAGTACGTCTTCAAGATCCAAGAAGTGCAGGAAAGGAAGAAGTTTGAGTTTGTGGAGCCGGTGAGTTGTCTTCACTATATATTATTAATATATTATTATACACAACCTTCTCACAATTAACGCCAAGGTTGGAGACTTTCACATTTTCTATTGTAAAAGAAACACTGCCACTAATAAAACAACCACAAAAAGAAAAGAGATTTAGTAACTTGGTTCCAGCATTCCATTTGAGGGAACATCAGACTGAGTTTGATTAGTTCCAGGGAAACTACAGTCGTCTCATCACGGCGTTTCATCACAGGAAAATATGAGTGTGCACACGATGACAGAAAGACAACTAAGCCACATTCTGAAAAACACACATTACACACTCTGTTGGGCAGTGATAAACATGTTTTAATGATAGATATCAGTGAAGCCGTCTTCCTGTTGCTGTAGCTGCACTTCCTGGATGGATATTTCTTCCGGCTGACAGAGGGTGGGGGGGAACTCTTTGTTGTAAAGTAAACAAGAGCAGCAAACCAAACAACAGTCAAGAGTTGAAGAGTTGTTTTTTTTTGTTTTTTTTTTCCTTTTAAAGGTTTTTGATAGAGGGAGCAGATGCCTGACATTCATTCTTTGTGATCCTCTTGTTATTTTCTACACTACCCCTTGAAGGCAGCTAATCTTTTCCTGTGGATTTCTCCCTCTCTTCTGCAGCTACTCGCCTTCCTGCAGGGCTTGTTTACGTTTTACCACGAGGGCTACGAGCTGGCGAGTGAGTTTGAGCCGTACAAGCAGCAGCTCCAGTTCAACCTGCAAAATGTACGTGTGTAAAATCTCCAGAAGAAAACATTGCTGACAAACAAAGGCTGAGAAAAGCTTTATTCAGGCTTTTAAATTTGCGATATTTCAATTTGTTGTCAAGGCTCGCAACAACTTTGAAAGTACGCGTGCTGAGGTTGAGAGGCTGATGAAGAGGATCAGATCTGCTGAAGAGGACTTCAAAGCTCCGAGTTGCTTCACTATGGAAGGTTTTCTTTATATACAGGAGAAACGTGAGTTCATATCATCTCTTTTTTTCTTCTTCTTTTTCCATTCACGCAGTGGAGAAAATCGACTGAAATAAAATGCCACACTCTCACACAGAACACTACATGTAACGTGTTTCTCAGGTCCATTGGGGAGTGTGTGGACGAGATACTACTGCACTTATGAAAAGAGCTCCAAGATGTTCACCATGAGCAACACAGAGGCCAGACCGGCCAACCGGCAGGTTAAAAAGGCTTTAAACACCTAAAACGTCACTTGGTTTTTTTTTCATTGTCATACCATCATAACTAATACTGTTTCATCCATTAATTATGTTTTTCACCGCCCTCTGGTCTCTCTGTCGTCAGAACGGCGTGGCGAACGGTACCCCGGAGATGTTCCGACTGCGTTCATGTGTTCGGAGGAAAACCGATTCGATCGACAAGCGCTTTTGCTTCGACATTGAGGTGGTTGAAAGGTGAGCAAGAGAGACAAAGCAAATGATATTTATGAATAGAATGAATTGAAACGTGGCTGCTGGATCGTTTTTGGCGTGAAACGTTCTCTGTTGCTCTGCAGACATGGCGTCATCACCCTGCAGGCGCTCTCTGAGGCCAACAGACGTCTCTGGATGGAGGCGATGGACGGAAAAGAGCCCGTATGAATCCATCCACCACGGGATAGAATGAGTCGTATCTTTATATTTCTGTTAAAGTTTTACTAATATTTCTTTGTGTCTTTGTCCAGATCTACACTCTGCCTTCATTGCTTAGTAAAAAAGAGGAGAGTAAGTAGATGCTTATATCAGAATGTTGCATTATAACCAGTGTCACCTCTGAAGTCTTCACCTGTCATTTCAATGTTTTTGTCGCAGCATTTCTTAACGAGGCAGGCTTCAACTTTGTGAAGAAGTGTATCGAGCTGATTGAATCCAGAGGTATTTGTCACAAAATAGAAAATGAATTATCGTTAATGAATTTGTTGTGGAATAAAATTTGAAACTGTTCTCCAGGCCTCAGCACACTGGGGCTGTACAGGACAGGAGGTGTAAACTCTAAAGTGCAGCGACTCATGACAAGTGTGTTCGGTAAGAAACGACACGCTTTCCTCTGCGTGATGTGTGTTTTCTTATTTCATAAGAAGCGTATGTCAGCACAGTGAAATTAGCTGTTATTAACATCATCGATCATCACAGATATAATGTTTTAATATCTACGCCTGTTGCAGCGTCCACTGCTTCCTCCGACATGCCGCTGGATTCAAACGCCTGGGACAACAAGACCATAACCAGCGGTCTGAAGGATTATTTCAGGTAGCTTCTCACAGCAAGTGTTATTCATTTTTCTCCCTAAACTGCAGTAATTACAGGTTTAATTCCACTTTTACTCTAATGTTCATGCAGGTGTTTGGCAGAACCGGTTCTGACCTACAGGCTTCATAAAGAATTCATCAAGGCTGCAAGTAAGACTGGCTTTCATTCATAATTGTGTTGAATTATTACTTAATGACATAGAACCAAGAACACCACAGTTTTCAATTCTGTGCTTTATTTATTTATTTATTTATTCGAATTGTTTTGTTTTCCAGAGTACGATGATCAGAAGTACAGAGTGAGAGCAATTCATGCTCTTGTTTACAAACTGCCGGAGAAAAACAAAACGATGTTGGATCTTCTAACCAACCACCTGCTCAAGTATGTTTGTATTTAGAAATGGTTTGTCCAGTGATATTTGAGCTTACTTTTGAATTTGATGCTGTTTTCTAATTACCGTTGGTTTAAACGCTGGTCCACTTTATCTGTTCGAAGCGAGATTCAGGTTTCCTGTCCTGTGTGTGTGTGTGTGTGTGTGTGTGTGTGTGTGTGTGTGTGTGTGTGTGTGTGTGTGTGTGTGTGTGCAGAGTGTCCTCTCATAGTGATCAGAACCTGATGACTGTGTCCAACCTGGGGATGATCTTCGGCCCCACGTTGATGAGGTCACAGGAGGAGACGGTGGCCGCCATGATGAACATCAAGTTTCAGAACATTGTGGTGGAGATCATCATCGAAAACCACCACAAGGTGTGTGTGTGTGTGTGTGTGTGTGTGTGTGTGTGCGGGTGTGTGTGTGTTTACATTCACACAACGAGACACACGTGAGGTTCACGCGCAGCCGACAGACATTCACGCTGCTCATTTCTGTCAGATCTTCGGTGAGGCGCCGGACCTGTCGGTGCCGTTGCCTCCTGCTCCGTCCTCTCGGTCGACGCCGCGGAGGAGCAAGGCCATCTGTCTTTCATCTGGGAAGAGAAAGGCCCGACTCTACCCTCCTACCCTCTGCCTGGCAGACAATGACAGTGAGTTTCCTGCAGTTTGTAGTTTTTTCATGAATGACACATATGCGATTATACACATATGTATTTTTCTATGAAACATTTCAATTTTGTAGTACACGTTTATGTCAGTACATGAGGAATTGATTATAAAATAAGTTAAAATGATATATTCATCCTTTTAGAATCTGAGGGTTCACTTATTTTGTTGTGTGTAAATAAGCATTTTTGTTTTGTTTCCAGAATGACATTTGAAAGCATTTGTTAATGTCATAGTTGAATAATGTTGAGGTTTTATCATAGAAGAGCACATGCTCAGTTTATTATCAAGGATCAAACCAACAATTATCAAGCTTCTTTAAAAAAAAGTACAAAGTAGACCTTTGTAGCACATTACCAGAGGCTGTTTCTGTTTTCCAAAACCTTGGTTTCCACGTTAAACGTCACAGACGGAGAATTTGCTGCTGCTCTCTAAATTATAAATCTCGTTTGGTTCACTTTCAGCCACGATCATAACAGTTGTTGCTGTATACACGCTTGATTTTGAGAAGTTATGCAATGATACCAAACAGTAATTCTTCCAAAATGCAAACTAAAGCGACAGCTTAGACTCACAAATCTGATTAGAAAATCCAAACAAATTACAAATACAGATATTTGTATTATAAAGAAGGGAGTAAACGTAAATACTTTTGCTCCATTATCGTACTTCTTGAACACTTTCTTGTCATTGATTAAGCAGGAATGCTGCAGGAAGTGAAGACAGGAAGTTCTGGATTTTTAAGGTCACAGATGGACAGACAGAGCAACATTCATTAAATGCCTCTAAGCTCCAGTAAAGAACTAAAGCTGTTAACTTAGTTTAATTCATCTCAACATGTTTCTAATTAAAACTATTGAGGCTTTTTTTTAAATTGTGCTCATTCAGTCATTATGTGGAAACTTAAAGCAACAAGTCTTTTATATTTTCTCTTCATCATATTACTCTGTTAAAAAAAGAGAAAAACAAAGTTGACTGGAATCCAGGTCCCCCATTGGAAAATTCACTGTGTTATAAGTCTAAATGAGAAAATGCGTTTGAGGTAGCTACAGCGGTCACATCTGTTTGTACGTCTTTATCCAGGTGACACGTTCAGCAGCAGCCCCAGCACGACTCCGATGGGCAGCCGGGAGTCTCTTTCCTCTCACTCCTCCGAGAAGAACGGCTTGTCCCAGAACTCGTCTCCGTCTTCTCCGTCTGCCGAGCCCAGCTCACCTTCCACGACACAGTCCCCTCCTCCTGCAGCTTCCTCTTGCTCCCCGCCGCACCACTCCTCAAATGTGAAAGACGAGAAACAGGCAGAAGACAGCGACCCCTCCCCTCTCCTCAAGGCTTCCTCTTCCTGGACTTCTGCTGAGCTTACTCCGACCCAGCAGGCTTCTTCCGTGTCCTCATCCACGTCCTCTTTGCTCTCTGCTGTGGAGAAGTCCATCAGAGGAAACTCTGCCGCTTCCCTGTCATCTGTGAAAGATTCGAGATCTCCTTCGAGGACATCTGTTTCCTCCACCTCCATTCAGCACTCGCCGGTGGAGCGAACCTCGTCCTTCAAAGAGGGAGGAACTGTCCAGAGGGTGGCGTCGGTCTCCTCTCTGAAGAGCACTCACTCAGTGGATCAAAGAAATACCTCCAGTGTCGCTGTCACAGAACCCAGAGTGACGGATTCTACCTCTTCTCAGCAGCTCAGGACTTCTTTCAGGACTGCCTCCACCTCTTCGTCTTCCTCCTCCTCACTATTTCCTTACCGACTTTCCACATCTTCCTCTCTCACCTCTCTACACATTTCTGAAGGTGTGTATTTGCTTGTGAGCCATTTGCACGAATGCAAAGTCAAATGGAATAAGCAGTCACTTAGCTCCTCACGTTTTCTTTGTTTTGTTTTTGGGTTTTTTTTTGTGTCACAGATTACAAAAGCTGCCACGGATCGGTGCAAAGTCTCATGTCTCTGGAGCCACACGAGGGGCGTAAAACTTCACACATCCGCTGTGGCCCCAACCTGACCTCAAAACCCTCTGCAGCTCCATCCAGCAATGGCTACCAGAGGCCTGGATCCATGTGGGTGTCTGGAAAAAAATCCACATTATACTTATAATAATCATTGCTTTAATATCAGAAACAGCAGGTTGTATGTAATTTGAAGACCCGTCAACGTGATAAATACTTAGCCGTAGGGCCTATTCAGTGACCCACTCTCAGTAAAACCTGCCTTTTGTTTCTGAATCTGTATTTAGGTGTAGCAGATAGCTTATTGTTTTGTTTTGTGTTTTACAGATTGTCAGTCAGACTGCCACAGCGTGAGAGTTCAGTATTCTCCTCAGCATTAGATATATGTTCCACAGGAAGGTAAGAGAACATCTGCTTACTCTTCTCTTAAAGTGAAGCACATTAGAAGATTAATCCTTCGTACTTTACTGAAAACTTATCTCCTCTATTTCTATTTCTATTCTCTAAGGGATGCGAAAGCTCTTTATTCCTGTGAGGCAGAGCACAGCCATGAATTAAGTTTTCCACAGGGGGCGCTGTTTTCAAATGGTAAGAAATTAGTCCTATCAACCCTGGTATGATGTGGATGTTGCAAAAACAGGATTACTATTGCAACAACACATCATCAGTAGGGTAAATTGGTTGACAAGATTTTTCAGACACACCCACAAAAATTAGAAAACAAAAAAAAAAACATGTTGGCTAACATTACATTTCAGAACAACACATACAGTGGATCAGTGTTTCAAATGATGGAAAAAATCTAATTTGAACACATGGAATTTGAAGCAAAACTATTTTAGTGTATATATTTTTTACTCAACATTTTACCTTTTAGATATTATTTTCAAGTAGGCTGCTTTTTTGTAATCAGTTAGATCCATTGAAAAACAGATGTTTATTAGTTAGAAGTGTTCGATTGAAATGAATTTATTTAGCTTTCTTTGATTTTCGAAACATTCTTCTTACACATTCATGGTAAGATAAAGGTCTTTTGTTGAATGATGAAATGGTTTCATTCCCAGTGAACATACTGCAGTTTCCAGTGTAATCGAAAATTATTGAATCCTGTAAATGAATTCACGCATTAAAGACATTCTAAACATACAAAATATGATTAATTTATTTTGTTGTTGTGCTGAGTTGAGCGGATTTGTTTGTGTCTGCAGTTTACCCGTCTGTGGAACCAGGATGGCTTCAGGCGACGTACAACGGCAAAACAGGGCTCATACCTGAAAACTACATCGCCTACATCTGACAGAGCTGATGGTGTCAGCAGCAGGTCGCTGAACACTGCAAAGAGCCCTCCGTAGCTGTAGACCTCATGCGGTCCAAACTGTGCAGAAACACATTTCACTTGTAACTGTGACAAATATAACTGACTACTGTGGCAGTATGTGAATCATTTGTGTACTGTATATAACCTTCTTTTATGTCATTAACATCCTATTGTACTTTGTGTTTTGTGAATATCTAACCATGAACAATCAGTCTTATTTTGTCCACTTCAATGTTTGTGTCATTTTTTAAAAATTATGTACAAGGTACATAGAAGCAGTCATTATTTTATCACTTTTGGTAATTTATGTAATTATTCCTTTAACTGTATGTCCAGAACGGAAGTCGTCACACCTCTGTGCCTTAAAAAATCTTGCCGCAATACCTTTTTTTTTTTTTTATTGTGTCTCACATTTTCTGCTGTCTAAATAAAAGACAAATACTTTTTCCTGAAGATGACTTTGTGTGAAAACAGTTACTGTTTATTTTTCTGTTACACATTTATTATGCATTTGACTTTACTTCTTCCAATCACAGATATGCCGAGGGAATAGTAACAACTTGTATCTGATCTGAAGTGAATTATGTGTGTTTGTGCGTCATTGTGTGGGGTTGGAAGCTTGGGAGCACGCTCACATCACAGAGACAAAGCAGTAGTGCGAGACAATAACACATATTTGCACCTATTGCCAACAATGTAACTTAATAACCACGTCATTGATTTGCAGGAACAAGCTGGAGTTAAGACAATTGTTCATTTTAAGTTTAAGGTTGAAGTTAGTTAGAATCCTCAGCTTTTTCGAGAAACGTTATTGATTGTTTAATGCATGTTAATGAATAAAACGGATCCAAGATGGAGCCACAAGTAGGTGCACAGTATTGTAATCTCTTTTTTGTGGTGCTCAAAAAGTGGGAGCACACTTCACCTATAGGGTTCTACCAAGTTGAGAGTTAGAATAGTCATTGAAGTCCCAATAACTATTGTGTGGGTGTGTTAGATATTTTGTGTATTGCATATATGTATATTGTATGTTATTAGCACAAAAGGTAGATAATCATAAAATGAGCTTGTTACATTTTAATTTCATATTCACATACATACAGCTTTTTCAATTGTTTTGCACCATCTCGGTGTCGTCTAAGACTTTATCACTCTGGTATGTACATATTCTTTTGTGTTGGGTGCGACAGCAGGCGGTGCTACGGCGCCGGCGTGCTGATCTCTCCCAGCCTCCTCAGCAGTCCGTCCAGCGTCTCCATGTTCAGAGCTTTCTCCTCCAGGAGCTCATATCGCAGGCTGGAGATGTCCTGCTTGATCTCCTTCAGCTCACCTGGATAGAAACAGACATAGAGCCATCAGATCGAATAGTGAAGTTCATTTCCAGTATCACTGATTGAAATGTACCTTCGGTGATCTCATCACTTTCCCTGTCTGCTTGAGCTTTGATGATGTAGCGTTTTATCAGACGCTTCATAATCTTCTATAAACAGAGACAGAGAAAAAATGTTCGATTAATACCACGATGACCGGTAATGCACATTGTGTATCTGCTCAATAGTGAGTTACACAGGCATTGAGTAAAAGGTGAAACATTTCCTGAAATGTAGCAACACACACCTGATATCTGGTTGTGCTCGTAGAAGCACCATATCCTGAATTTTTGTTCTCACCAAGCTGAAAGATAAACATAGAATGTCCTTTAGTAAACAACCTTGCGATATTTGTCAGGAGAAAAATATTTCAGACTGTACTGCGATATAAAAACCACTAGGAGGTGCTCAGGCAACATCTCAAGCTTCAAAGCAAAGAGTTGTGAGAGGATCATTTCGTCGGTGCTTCATGTTGTGTGAGACCTGGTTAAGTTGTGTCTCTGTTTTCTCCACAACGTGCCGCTCTGCAAACTGCAGGAGCAGTGACTTGATGGCGGTGACCAGTCCCACCATGGACTTTGGACTGGGGACCAGGTTAAAGGGCACAGGGAGCGTCCTTCCCTCCTCGAAGTAGGAGAACCACAGCTTGGCTCGAGCAAACTTCCACTCAACGTCAGCATCGTCCTGCAGGACACGACAGAAAATACAAACTAGGAGAGATGATAGAAGACCATAATAAAAACGTACTCTAAAGTTACTTTTATTTTGAGAGGTGTTTAACTATTTATAGCTCAGCAACACATGTAAAAATTACTTAATATTACTGCAGTTCTGTATACACTTCTGTGTGTGAATGACTGTACAAACTGTTCTCTAGCTCACACAGGCCAGTAGGGAAAAAAAAAAAATATGGATCAGGGATTTAGTTGGTCTACTCATCTTATCAGTGACTCAGCATTGGAAGTGGATGATGACAGTGTTTCACTCACGAACCTCAATCTCCTGGAAAGAACTGTTGATCATGGCGATGAGCATGTTGAGCAGCACGATCACCATCGTAACGTTGTAAACCCCGTACAGCACGTAACCGATGTTCTCGATGAATTTGTGTCCGTTGTTGATTACAACAGACCTGACCTCCGACAGGCCAAAGATAGCCCAGAACAGTGTCTTGAAGCTCTCCTCCAGTCTAGACCGATGCACAGAGACAAGAAGGAACATGGGGGAGAAAAGCTATTTTTGAGCTCAAATAGACTGTAAATCATTCGACTTTAAAGATGCTCTTTGAGAATAGAAGCGGAAGGAGAAAATTCTCATGGAGTTCAGTATCAAGTTTACATTACAGTGCCAACATATAAATTTTACTTTTGATCTGTTTAACCACTACATGAAAATCAACCAGTAGAGACTTCAAGGTGCTTTCTGGTTATATCACCTTTATTGTATCTATATTATATCTTTTCAAAATGCAGCTGTATGTATGTATGTATAGGGCCACAATGAGTTGAAATTCAATTTGATAATTTTCTTAAAAAAAGAAAGAAAAAAAAACCGCTTTGGAAAATTTAGCATTTAATCATTGGAATTTAAACATTTTGACTTGACTCTAATAATCATTTATTTGCAACATTCCTAAAACCATAACAATGAGTCACAAATGGTTTTGTTTTAAATGATGAGAGATCCCGAGATCTTAACGCTTTGGAGTCATGGGGTCAATTTGGCCTTTTTGAACAACTTTTGCTTGTACCTCTATATTTCAACAAAAAGGTTAATTTTGTTACTCTAATAATGTAAAATTGTCACAGTGTCATCAATAAATATTTAGTGATTAGTCTGGTTGTGTTCCCACGATCTACTTCCAACAGCATATCCAATCCATAAACAATCGGATTGGATATCTGTCTATTTCATCCTTTGCTCAAAACTATTCAGGATTCAATCAACAGTTAGGTCCATGAATTATATAAGATATTATTCCTGCTTGGAAAAATGCATTTTAAAGCATTGAAACTGAGAGCATTGAAGGAGCATTGAAGGTGAGAGGCTTCAGGGTGCTTCCTTACTCTGTGAGCTCTATTTGTCAATTTCCACAATGTTCAAAAACACTTCTTTCTGTTTTTGTTTGCACTGAGGTTGTTTTAATTTACTTTACTTCTATTCACTTGTTCTTGGGACATGCTATGGGGTAGACAAACTGTCGCTGATAGAAAACTTTGTCATCCAACATATTATCTACATGAGCTACTTTCCTAATATCATAAAACCTTATATTTTAATTGTCCCTCTTCCTCTTGAATAAACAATCATTCTAAAACAAAATCCTAAACAGGTCATAAATTAAGCATGATCTTATCAGAGATTGACATTATGGTGTCATGTACATAATAAATGCAGCGTGAGTACAGAGTACAGAGTACATCTCACGTGGTGAAGGCGTCGTTCTGCTTGGCTCCCAGGTAGTAGGAGTACAGGTTAAACATGCCGATCATGAATGCCAGAAAGACCAGGATGAAGATGACCATGAACTTGAAGATGTCTTTGACAGTCCGTCCTAAAGAGATCTGCAGTGGTCCGAAGCTCTCATTGGCCGGGAGGATGTAGGCGATCCGAGAGAAGCTGAGCACCACGGCCACGGCGTACAAGCCCTCCGACACCAACTGAGGATCAGACGGCAGCCAGTCGATACGTGCTGCAGAAACAGAGCGGAAACCAGCGCGTAAACGTCAGAAAACAGTTTGATGAATTTGAGAATTTCAATTTAGCGGCTATATTAGAGTCTCAACCGTCCATTTCATCATCCTCAACTTATATGAGCTTGACAATGTTGACCAGATTTGTTCACTTCATTAGTGTAGCCTCCAAAGAGTCTCAACAGGTTGCAGCAGCTGGAAATAACTTGAGGATTCTGTAGCATGATATAAATCATGACAAAAAATAATTGAATGGAGGGTAAAACTAATACACGTTTTGTTAAAATGGATATCAGTAGAACTTTAGTTATTGTCTATATAAAGTAACAGTCACAACAAACTTTACTGATATTCCTATTTAACAGCATATAACAGCATATATATGCTATACAATGAGGCTCATGCTCTGTTAGCCTTTCGTCTGCATTTTTATTTTACTTCATAATTAAAGCAGGACCAGCCAGGTAGTTACAGCTGGTGCTCAGCCACAGTGTGTTGGGTAACGTCTGAAAGCTGACACACATCAGATACTCGACTTCAACCCTCTGATCTGCTCCGCACTGTACACACTCACTTCAACTGTTTACATATCAGGTGAACGATGGTATCTGAAGTCAGCCTGAGAGTTTGTGCAGGTGTGCGAGAGTACGCTCACCCAGAGTAAAGTAGTGTATCTCAGGCGGCAGGGTGATATTAATCAGCGTGGTGTAGTGTGCGTGTACATAGGTCTGGGCTAAGTCAGCGTGTCTCAGAGCCGAGAAGCGACAGCTGAAAGAGGCCAGAAAGATCGCCAGCATCCCAAAGTCCAGGAAGTTCCACGGTTCGACCAGATATTCCCCCGGTCCTTGACTCCAGATCTCCTTCACCTCCGCCCAGATCATACCTGCAGCAGAATGAAAGGAAATTACACAAGGGATCGATCTTGTTATATTTCATCAAGTGCTTCCACTCTCACCCATGACCCAGGATATAATGAGGATCTCCATCCAGGTGAATGGTGTTGTGGTCATACGGTAGAGCAGTAGGGGGTCAGGGTTGAGTTTTGAACCCTCTGGATGCTGATGATGGGTCATGTTTGGCAACAGGGTGGTGCCGGCAAAGCGGTCTGCGGCATTCAGGATGAGAAGACCCAGGAAGATTGTGAAGGATGAGGCATGGGCCACAAACTTCATGAAGGGGCTGCGCATAACACTTCCTGCCTACAAGAGAGAAAAAACATCAGAAGAATGAGAGGAAAGTCTCCTGAAGTGTTTCGGGTGTTTATGTAAATGACATCAGGTGTTACACACTCTGCTGCACGGAGCAACCCAGTACGCCACAGCCAGGCCCGGCAGTCCGATAGCCACAGCGAGGACCACCAGCAGTTTGATGGCGGTGGTTTGTTGTCTCAAGCCGGGCAGGTTCTCGTACCAAATACTCAGCAGCTGCTGCTGGCAGTTCGGATGAGCAACAAACTGGATGAAAGTAGAGTAATGAAGGGTTGTTATTGCTTCTGTAATATGTAGATATACAGAGTACTCTTAGCTCCAGCAAAAAAATAAAAAATCATTATGGTAGAGGCAGGTAACACTAGAAGTAATAAAGTTCTTTTCCAAAATTCCACATCAAAAGCCAAAGCTTTTTCAAAAGTAAAGGTTTTGTATTTTTCCATAACTTAACTTGTCATTAGAATAGATGAAGAATATGTTCCAAATGATATACTAAATACTTGTTTTAGAAAATAAATTGTATCTGGTAAACAGATAAACAAGTATGAGCGATGAGCTCAGACTTAAAGCTATTTTGAACGTCAAACTCTCAAAACATTGACAAAATGTCTACATTGATTCATGTGATCATCATTTTCGGTCATGTATGGCTACATTTGCTTTTAACTACATATGCATTTATTTGTCTTTTTAAGTGTTTTTAAGTTTGTCATCAAGCAGAATAGTAGCTCAGCATCAAAACCTTCTTTTATTTTTATTTTTTAAATCTTGCACACTCAACATTGATGCAACATCTAGACTGTTCAGATTGAAAACTTCACTTTACATATCCACCAAATAAATGCTGACAAAATTATTCAATTAAATAACTTCTAGTAAAATCTAGAAATGAATAAATAGCTATTATCTATTGTAGTGAATAGGATTCTACAGACTAAAGACTTAGCTGGATGACAAGATCATTATAGTGATGTCTTTAAACCAGTCAATATCTAGAGTCCATTTTTTACATCCCCACAAATAAGCTTCTACCTTTTTGAGTTCATATTTGATGGCTAACTTGAGTCGTGTGAGGGAAGGCCGGCCCGGCATGTCGTAGCTGTCTTCAGAGTCAGTTTCTCCACTCAGTATGGCCTCCACTTCCTCTGTACTGCGACAAAGGTCCAGTAGACCCACCACGTAGTCCTTACATTGGCTCGACAGGCGGCAGTAGTCGTTCTATTAACATCATAAAGCAAATTTGCTGATTAGTGGTAATTTTTTCACATGAATTCTACCTCATTAGGTTGCAGATGTGGGTGGTATTCATATTCAACAACTTTTAAATGATATCATCCCTGGGCAGGAGTTGTACATCTTTATCCTTTTGTCTTACATAATTAGTTTTGCTCTGCAGGATTTAAAAGAAATGTGACTAAAAGATCAATCCAACATAGATATTAGTGACACCCAGGTCTGGAAGAAAAAATAAGAAAATACCCTGTAAGCCAAGACATGTTAAAAGATTAATTCTTATGTGTATTCAGATGTCGGTGCCCTCAAAAGCATTTGAATGTTTATTTATTGCAGCAGACCTGTTGGATACTGTCCCACTGGGAGCCCAGTAATAAAATACAGCTGTTATATATGTGTAAAGCCAACAAACGTGAACAGGGACCACAGGATCCGTTTCTGCTTCCTCTCTTAATGCTCATAAAATGTTCATGTGTTTACTGGCAGCGTTTACTGGCAGCTGGTTGGCAGCGACATGGCAGATATACTTCTTTTCTGTGCTTGACAATGAGCTTGTTTTTAGGGCATAAGTACAATGACAGCAAATTAAAATGCTCTTCTTGGTGGAGTTATTGGGCATGTTTCGTTACACCTTTAATGGTTTCCGTACCTTGAATTCTTTCTCGATATTAGCCAACATGGCCAGCTCATTGCTGAGCTCCAAGGCTGCCAGTACTGGATCCTCATTGGACAGG
Organism: Parablennius parvicornis; assembly: GCA_900302745.1. Lineage (NCBI taxonomy): Eukaryota > Metazoa > Chordata > Actinopteri > Blenniiformes > Blenniidae > Parablennius > Parablennius parvicornis. The sequence goes on along the minus strand of OMNM01019034.1, from coordinate 3,168 downwards.
GATAGATAAGCCGGGCTGGCGAGGCCTCTGTAGGCATTGATCCTTGATCGGGAGTGGCTGAAGGAATCAAACTGCTGCTGGTAGTTGCACGAATCGCAGCCACAAAAGTAATCGTGAGGAGGATCGATGCGGGCCCCTTTGCTCAGCAGGGTGTAAACTATCTCGTACTCCTGGCAGTGAGCTGCGAGTATCACTGGAGTCACATCGTGAGAGAACCTGTGGGAATCACAAACACATGCAAACACACATAGTAGTCATCAAAATCCTCTGAGGATTTTAGAAATTGGAGTGGTTATCACCTTCTTTGTGTATTAAACTTTCAATTTCCTATAAGAAGCTACAGTATCTATTATATATTAGAGAGAACAGCCATGCAGGGCTGATTAAGAGGGATACTTTTACAATGTAGCAAACTGGTCTTTTCCTTGAATCCTTCACTTGAATCCTTGAAGACTACTCCTCGAATCAGATTGATAAGTTATAATGCATATGGTTTGTACTTCTGGGTTTGTACCCAGCTAAGCACCACCAAATGTCACAAAATGCCAAATTACATTTTGTTTGAACCAAGTAACAGCCAAAGTGAAAATATGAAACCGTGTGAACAGTTTCTGAGATGTTAAAGTGGCTCTGTTGTTGTAGTTTTCATACCTTGTTCCATCTTCATCGTAAGCATAGAAGTCATCCAGCATGTCTGCTTGAGCAGGACTCGCTGTCAGACGCCGGGCATCTCTAAAGGAGGGATGTCCAAGCAGGGCTTCCGTGATGCGGACATAACCTTTACCTACAATGCACAAAACATTTTAATTTGTTTTTTTTGAAAATCTTTCATCTATTAAAAAAAAATGCATTGTGATTGAAGGCAAAGTTCCTCAACACTTCTTTGTCATCAGTTTACGGCTAAACAAAAAGTGCTGTTACTTTTGTAAAGGAGCATTGTTTCATATGCACTGTTGGGTTTTGTATATTAGCATTTGGTTATTTATCTGGCAACGATAAAGTCCAACATTTTTTTTTAATGTTACATAAATAAGTATAATCTATTCTCAAGCCAATAGGGGTGATTTAGTGTCACACTTTGAGCAAACACACAGTATCGGGCGTACTGTTATTGACATGAATATATGTGTGTTTTTATTGGAGTGAGAGGCTGGAATATACAACTCCAAACCTTCTGTAGGCTTTTGGGTATTTGATGGAAAATCTATTTTAAAAGTGAATCAATTATTTCTCTTGCGTGCCTTTTGATGTAAAACAATGTCATTTATGCGAGCTCAACTCTCATGTATGAGAAACCATGCAAATGTGGTTTTGTTTATATATATTTACACACACACACACGCAC
>OMNM01019029.1:22212-36570 GCA_900302745.1 Parablennius parvicornis | reverse complement strand
GTCATGACTAAGTTCCATTCCCTTAAATTCTTGGTCTTGGGGTGCTTTGGTCTTGGCTCGCTTTCAGCCGACTTAAAGTCTTCATTTTTTCTTGGCTTTGGGATGCCCTGTCTTTGTCTTAACTTGGTCTCGGGTTAGGTACCTGGACCATGTTAGAGGGGCAGTCACACAGTACAGCAATTCAAGATGATCATTTCTAACTGTTTTTGTTTGTATTTTTTACCTTCTTCCAAATATTTGCTAGATAATCGTCCAAGTATTTTTGATCTGCTTAAGGATTTTAAAACTTGAGATTTAAACCAAATCTATCATAACTGGTGACCATTCACCTCTTTTAATATTTCGATATTGATAATAAATCATCACCCCCAAACCTGTCACTTTGTAGACACCTGGTCATTTGAAATCAAAAATAATTCCTCAAAAGTGCAAAATCTTTTTAAAAAATTTTCTCCTCACAAGTTTTATTGTATTAAAAACATGAGTGTGCACATGAACCAGGGTCCGCAGTTTTTTTTAGTTTTTTTTTTTTTTTTTTTTAAATGGCCTCAGTTGGAGGATTCCTCACCATAAAAACACTTCTGTTTACTTGTGACAAAATATATCAGCATCTCTGCCTTCTTGTTTTAGTTCTTCTTGTTCCCGCCTCACCTGTGGACTCGGTCTTGATAACTTCTTCGAATATGCTAGAATTATCGAGCCAGCTGTTAGGGATAAGGCGCACAGTGTACTCAGTCTCAGGATCGAGCCCGTCAATGAGGTGGAAAGTCTGAGAGGTGTTTATGGCATGTGATATCTTCCAGTGACCCTCACCTGTGCAGAGGGGCGAATGATCAGGCAATGAGTCAGTACTCGTGACAACTAGGGCTGCACAATACATTGTGGATTTAGTGGCAGTAGCGACATCGACATCGGATGTACATATTTCATGGTACATAATGAATGATGCCAAATAATACACATTTTTTGATGCCCTGGATAGAAGTGTGAGGTCACAAAGAGTTGCAAAAAAAAAAAAAACCCCAACAAAATTTGACATAAATGCCACGTCTGCCTGATATTGTGCAGCCCTAATGAGAACACACTGCTACGTCACGCTAAACGGAAACGACTGGGGATTCACGACACACAGGGTTCCTGATCCTACGCTAAAATATAGTTTAAGAGGGACAAAGAAAGTTTATTAAAGCTTACGGTTGTTCGTATATGCAATATAGAACTCTGCGTGCTCTCCTTCGGACACCCAGCTGATATTTGCAAAGCTGTCGCTAACAGACGAGCTAACGACTAACAGGCCCGGTGCTGAAGACGTAAGAGGGAGAAAGAGACGGTAAGAAGAAGAGTTAGCAAAGGACAAAAGCAGAGTCTTTAGGAGTGTTGTCATGGCACGATGAAGGATGCCTGCCTGTCGCTCGGTGCAGAGGAGGCAAGGGCGCGCTTCTCCAACTCTATTGTGAGGAAGCATCAATTACGTGTGACAGAAGGGGACGCCGGGTCGCGCTCGCGACAGCACGCGTGACAAGAGTAATGTGGATATGGAAATGGAACCGCAGGTGGAGTCTGTGAAGCTAAATGAATATCTACTCAGACCTTAAGGGACATTTAACACCAAAGACCTCTGGATAATAGACATTTCACAGCATAATGCTTGGTTAGAAGTTGAAAGACACCACAAATACACTTTTTGACAAGCCAAAACATCTGCAAATATTCATTTTTCATTAATTAATCTTTTCAATATGGAACTAATTATCTCTCAACATGATGATCTCAATGCCATTGCCACATCAAGCGGCACCATAAAAGTAATATTTTCAGAGAGAAACAGCAGCATTTGCGGCCTCTAGTCAATTTTTCATTTATTTCCCACTAGTTTCAAGCTATAAAAAAAAGTACTAAAAGCAACAAATCTTCACATTTGAGATGCTGAAGACAAAAATGAGCCTCATGCAGCTATATATTTTCAAATTTACGTTTTTTTTTTTTTCTCTCTCTGTTGAAAGCAAACATAAGTGAAGTCAACTCCAGATGCACCAAACGTGCTTTTACCCCACTGTGCTGGATGATGAAACCCACTTGAGGGAAAATTGGAGCTACGTTAGGTAAAGCTCTGAAGTTTGATATAAAGTTAAGTGTTGAGAACATGCACGAGCTGAAAAACAGAGAAATGTCACCATACTCAGTGCAGGTCAATTCAGGTGAGTGGAAATGTGGTTTCCAGAGCTTCAGTGATATTAGTATGAAAAATATGTACTGCCTGTGACGGTTGTCAGTTGAGGCACACTTCTAAAATGGAAGTGGATTTATTCTACCTCATTCAGTGTGTTTTATTTAAAATATACATTCAAAAATGTTATTTTTGATTACAATTATGTCTTATAACCACAATTTTGAAAGGTAGATGTTGTACCATTTTAGCATTTTTAGTGGATTTAGCCATTTTAGCTATGTTAACCATTTTTCCTTTCTCCCTTTTCTATTGGTGTTTTAGCCATTTTAGCTAAATAGCCTATTTTTCTTTTTTATTTCACCCTTTTCTGATGGGTTGATTTGTTTAGCTGTATTAGGGTTAACCCCAATTCTACCATTTTTCTCTCTTAGGATCTTGTCCTTTGGTAAACTCCTTTGCAATATTCTAGCCATTTGAGTTATAATTAGCCATTTTTCTTATTTCTTTAACCTTTTATAATAGTTTAAGAAGTTTTATTTATTTTAGCTGTATTAGCCATTATTCTTTTTTCATTGTTTTAAGTATATTAGCTATATATTTATTTTTTTTACCTTTTCCAATAGATTAACTTTTAGCCATTTTAGCTATATTAGATGTATTTGTTTCTATTTATTTCAATTTGTTGATATTTTCCAATGGTTAAACTTGTTTCAGCTATTTTAGTGGGTTAAGCTATTTTAGCTATATTGTCACCTTTACTTATATTTTATTTGACCCTTTTTAATGTGGTTTAGGTATTTTCAGCCATATTAGCTACATTAGCCATTCTTTATTTTTTTCTTCCTTTTTATGGTTTAAGTTGTTTTAACGATTTTAGCTATATTAGCCTATTTTCACCACAGATATTTGGAGCATAATTACTCTATAAGTACTACAGAAATAAAGATATGCCAATCGACAGATGTTAAAAAATATTAACACTTTCATCCTTCCAAATATATGAACAACCTGGACTTAGATTAGCATTAGCAAATCTTATTTTTTTTGCTTCCTCTTTAGAAGAAGTCATGCATAAATATCATGTGATGCATCTTTTGAAATTCAAAGCATTGGAGGCGACAGGAGCTCCTCCTGTGGTGACTGATGTGCATCATTAGCATGGGGAACGTGCGACTTTGACGGCAGCTGCCACCGTCGGTCAACAAAGCCAGCAGCCACTTCATCTCGTCGCGGCAAACATGCAAATCTTCTGCTGGCTCTCCAGCTCAGGTGCACTGTTTGCTCAGGTGATGATTTCGGCACAAGGACACCCTGCGTGCACACCCGCTGTCCATCCCGACCTGCTGCTGGTGACACTCGCCGGCTAATGTTGATGGATTAGTGCGCAACAACGGTCATTCTAGTAATGTTGACTTCCACATTACGTGGGATTCCTGGCTTAAAATATATTTAAAAAAAAAAAAAAAAAAAAAACTGACACTTTTCTGTGTGTGTGCATGTGTGTTTTGCTTATCATTTTTGTCATAGCCCCCCTCAGCTTGCTATTAAATGCCCCAGAAAACAGCTGCTCACCCAGCAGGGAGGTGATGCCCTGGAAGACGCCCCTTCAAAGTCAGGGGGCTTTTTTTTTTCCAGGTTTCCATAAAGAGAGGCTCGAACATATTCCGATAAAGGAGCTTTCGACAGCTTCCACTTATCCACTTATCTCACTGTACAGTAAATATCACGCTCCCGGCATGAGACCACACCTCTGAGGCGATGCAAGGATGTTTCTCCTTGCAGATTTTCTCCTGGTTCAGACGCCTGAGGATGAGCTTTCTCAGCCGTGTTACTGTTTACCCAGCTGAAGATTACATGGAAATGTCAGGTGGCTGTTGGGTCAATAATCTTCCGTGTGAACAGGAGAGGGGAGGGGCCCAACAGATCAATCACGTCCAATTAGACATATTTGTCCCGTTCAAGCCACTGCAGTACACAGCCATACCGTCGGATCGAGGCTATGGATCTGGGTAATCTAGATTTCCCAGCGGTGCAGCAGGGAAATGAAACCCGGCTAACGTTAGCACACAGCCGTTCCTTCACATTACAGCCTTCTTGGCTTTGAATTGACTCTCCGTGTTTGTGTGTGGTGAGAGAACGTGCTGCAGCTCTACCTATGGTGGAACGAGTGGGTTTGGTCACTGGGGACTTTGGAGTGCGTGGAGGTGAGGGGGAAGCTGACTTGCCTGAAAAGAAAAGACAGACCTTGTGGTTATCGTCTGGGGGGGAGGTGGGGATGCTATGTGCTACTGTTAGCACAAATGCTACCATCAGCTAAGATTCCTGTTTACACGAATATGTTTCAAGTGAAAACGCTTAGTTTTTGTGAGTTTGTTTCCGCAAAGTTTCACGTTTACCCGACAATATTTTGAAAACAAAGTCCATTCACACGAAAACAACATAAACACACAAAAAAAAAAAACTACAAAGTTTGGTTGCTGGCTGTTTGTAATGAATCCTGTGAGTACGTGGACATTCGTATGGACAGACGACCAATTTGGATTGTTATTACAACAGGCAATGATAAAACTACCACTTCCAGGAGAAAATACTGGGACTAATGACTCTCCGGAGGCCGCCCTTGTTATTATTGTCCATCTACTCACACATGCGCAGTCACAACATTTCTGCTGTCTATGCGGAGCCCCAGCGTTTAAAAAAATGTGCGTTTTCAGTGGCTCCGAGCAACGTTTTCGTGTAAACAAACGCCTAAAACGAAACAAAAGTTTTGCGTTTTCACTTGAAGCCAGTGTTGATCAAACAGGTTCTAAAAGTTAGTATCTATGGTCATCTACAATTGGAAAAAAACTACAAGACATTTCTGTTGAGGACTAAAGAACTCTGTTAAAACATTGCAAAGGTATGTTTTAACAACCAAACTGCCTGGAAAAAAAGAAAGCTAAATTGATAAGAAAATCAATTGTTTCAGGTTTGGTTAAAGTCAAGGTGAGATCTGGTTTTGGAATTTGAAAATAAATCCATGTCATTAGTGAATTGTTAGTGGGAGAGTTAAAAAAAAAAAAAAAGAAGAAGAAAAGAATAGATGGCTACATGGCATCTGATGCTCCTTCCTCGGTTCGGCCCTTAAAACATAATTCATCATCGTGGCTTGAGTTAGACGCGTCTGCTGTTGCTACGCATAAAAGTCAATATTCGTTTACAGTCGCTAATGAGCCAAGATTAATATGAATTTATAATTAGGCTACTCATTATCATTGCTATCAGAGAGGAAGCCACAAACTTTATCCAAGCAGGACTTGGTATTTTTCTAATGAGAGGAGGTGCCAGCGAGGGCAAACTGCAACAAAGGTCAATAATCTGCAGAGGAGCCGCAAAATGTGCAAAATCAGATGACTATTTACGTATTGAGACCTCTACACCTGTCCAGGTTTCTAAGCTAATCTCTAATGCATGCATACCATAGTAACTCTGCCTTTTACAGTCCATTCATTATCAAGTATTTCATATGCACTTATTCAATAATGTACCAATCAGGTACCAACTGACCAAACAAGGGCGATACAAAGGTGATCCATCATTTTTGGATATCAATGTCAAATTTAGTTGAGATGAGATAAATTGATCGATCGCCTGGGAGAAAACTAATGCTTAGAATGATCTATTATCTGTAAATTCCACTTCAGTTATATTTAACAAGGTTTTTCTGACAAGTACCAAGTTCAGTGTAAGTCAGGGGTGCCATACTGCACATTTTCATCCTGAGTGGGACGGACTGGTAAAATAGTGTTATAACTTTTACATTTTAAACTTTCAATGACGATTGTTTAAATATGAAGCCACATGCCTCTTGCAGGATAGTTTTGGCCTAAGGGACTTATGTTTGACACCCCTGGTTTAAGCTCTTCTAAAGAGACGTTAATGTTGTGATTGTTTTTATGTAATTTCTCGATGATGTTAATGAGAGGACACAGGGTTCCCATTACTCGGGTGTTTCAAGGCATTATAGTAATGGAAATGCACAAATTGATATTTTTTCTGAAAACTAATGTAAAATTGGTTCAAACAAAGGGCAACTATAGCTATATCTTTAATTCCTTTTGGAATATGGTTGTGTGGGTTATCTACAATGATATATTCATTGTTTCATCCCCCCATGGTTTAAGCTATTCTTGCCTTGTCATGTCCATAACTTAACATGATGTTGGTCCTCAGTTTGTTCTTTTAGGAGTTTCTACATTTCATTTGACATTTTTCTCAACTTATTTTTTTAGACTATTGTTTTGCCCAGCATTCATCAATAACAATACGGGATTAGCTCCAGGACAAAGTGGTATCAATTGAGTGATAATACATGGTGCTGCTTGACCTAAATGTTAACAATTGATTTTTTAAAACTGTAATCATATATGTTACATTTTTACTTTTGCACTCCCTGCAGTATTCCAAATGACCTATGTTTATTTTTTCCCTATAAAAAGCTACTGGTTTTTAGTATAGATACACAGCCAATTCAATGAGAAAAAAGTTTAACAATTATACTTAGATGTGATCAGTTTAGTTCAAAAGCTTTATGACAAAGAATGTTAGAATTGAAGTAGTGTAAGGTTGAAGTCAGTACTATCTACTTCCTGCTTAGAGTTAAGTTGTACTCACATTCAAAACTTCTTTAAGGAATTTTTTTTTTTTTTGTATTTACTACATACTAATGGATCAGTAAAGTCTGGTGTGTTTCTATGCCATCACAAGTGTTTTTACACCATCTTTGGAAACAAATCCTGTTTTTCCTGTACATTAAACCCCACGCTGTGTCTCAAATTGAACACCTCTGCACCTCCACTTGGAACTCGGGAGTGTGTAAGTGGCCTCATGCTGTCCAGCGAGCTGATTACCTGCATGAGGTCTCAGAGATGAACGTGACGTGATGGACAATCCCTGAAATCTAAGGACGCCGTCTCATCTCTGGAAAATGTGCTGGCGGTAACACAACTTCATGGAAAACGTAATTAGAAATAATTTGAAGTTAATGCCAGACTCCAACATTCATGACCGTGCAACTGATGCACCCTGTGTATTGTTTGATGAAAATTTGCTCACCTTTTGAGGGTTTTAATGTTGTTGTTTTTTAATTTGGACCATGAAATATTTGATTCTCTCATTTGATTCATACATTATAATGATTTGTCTATTTTTTGTTAGATAGCAAAGATTTTTAAAAATTTTTTTTGACAATCATGTCAATTTTTTTAATCCTATAAATCTACTAATTTAATGAAAATCCTCTGCCCTGGGATGTTTTTGAACGTGCTTTCTGCACAGGTGATTCTTCACAGGTACCACTAAAAGTACCAAAAATCTAAAATACATCGAACTTAATTTAGTGGGAAATACGTGATTTTTACACGCTGCTCGGTACCCATTGATTTAGCATTCAGTAATCAGTGGACTGTAAAAGGAGAGGCTACGTAAAGTAATTCTCATGTATCAGTGTGAGTGTGTTGCTACGGCATGCAGACACACACTATCTGCAGAAACAAGATACTACATACTGAGGCCAACAGTAGAACCCAAAGTGGATGCTGCGGGGGGAAAAAGAATAAAAAAAGAAGAAGGAAAGAAAAATAGAAAAAGGCAGAGGGGGACAAACAATGCATGACTAAGCAGACGTAAGCAGTTGCACATTTATAATCACACAGCATATGATCAGAAGTAAGCCTCGAGTGTGAGGCCAAGGACCATTAAGAGTACCAACACCGACATGGTGACAGCGGAGTTGCCACAAATAGCTTTCCAGCTCGCATCTCCTCTTTCCATTTCAACACATAAGGAATGAGTCATTCTCCCTGTAATCATTTTCTACCACTTTCTCCAGAATGCAAATAAACAACCTCCAAGAGTCAATTAAGTTTCTGTCTGTGGTCATGAAGCCGCCTGCAGTAAACACTAAGTAATCTCCCACATATTCAGCATCTGCAGTATGTTCAAAGCGGGTTTGACATTTTACAGTGACATGTTACATATATTCAAGTGCCTGTTGAATGCCAGTTTTAAAAAAAAAAGCACCTAACGGGTCAATTATCGGCTGCTTGTTTCTACAAACTCATACACAGGCAAACCGTACACATTACCTCAGATTTCAACACTCACACACAGGGTCATTTATCTGCCTATTTCCTGATATTCAGAATAATTTATTGATTGATATTGAGTATCCAGAGAAAGAAATATAATGCTGTAATGTTAAAGCTAGGAAACTTTGGAAATAATTTGAGGTTTGCAGGACAAGGAAGCCAACAAATCTGAATCAATAGCATGAACGGTGAACCTAGAGTATGATTTGTGTTTCGAATTAACCAGTAACACTTTTAGTAGATTTTCTTTCTTGTTGAGGACTCGTTTTATTGTTTTTATGATTTACATTACCTTTTAGTATGCCTTACACAGGTAAGCTGTCAAAATGTCATCAGCAAAACTTTAATCAGCCTATGTAAAGATATTTTGAAAAAAAAATTAAGCTGAAAAAAAGTTGTAAGAAAATATGTAAAGAAATATTGTTTATTCAGAAGAAAATCTAATTTTTTTGCCTAAACATGTACATATCTAAAACATTTTAAACCTGAACTTAAAAAAATACTTTTCTAATCTTTTATATAAATAGATGGAAATTGGATTGACTTATTTTCTGTAAGTTGGAACATATAATAATAATGCACAACTTTTATATAGGGCATTTCTTGACACTCAAGGACGCTTTACATAGCATTATTAATTAATTCCTTACTAAACTCTGTATGTAGCCACAATTGCCCTGAGGTAGACTGACGAAAGCGAGGCTGCCAATCTGAACCACCACCATCCACTTACTCTCCCACTGCATTCACCCAGGCTTCCTGGTGTTCCCTCACAGTCCCCCCCCCATCCGGGTACTGACCACGCCCTGGCTCGCTTAGCTTCCGAGATCCGACAGGATCGGGCATCCACAAGGTCTCCGGCAGGCTAATAATGTTGAGCTATTTTAAACCAATATGTGAACGGTTCTCCCGTAGTAATATCAATTAGCTTGGAAAAAAAAAAAACAACACTTTATTATGCATTGTTACCAATTTTTTTGAAACTTCTCAATTTTACATGAAGTTCCAAGTTTGACAACATTTTTCCCACTCCAAGTTCCCAGTTACTCAAGGAAGCACAAATAATATGCTTTATTGTTAATACTCATTAGATGCCCATTTCTCTAAATAAATTCTTCTTTCAAACCAAGCTGCTAAATAAACTCAAACAACTATTTACTGTGATGCGATAAACACCTGTTGACCTAAAATTATAATGAAAACTTTGAATAGCCATCTTTTGTTCCAAGAATCAATCCTAAAACGAGCCCGCTTGGAAGTATCAATACCTCTGTATTGACCCAGACGTCGCTTACTTGCATGGCCGGCCCAAATCATGGACACTTGACTCAAGTTCGAGGCCGGCTGAAGTACGGCACGACAAATGATATGTAATCGAAAAGAAGAGATTACACGCTCGGAGCCGGCTCATTATGATGACTTATCCAGCCCGCTCTCTTTCAAGATTACACAATGCAGTCTGAAAAGCTTCACTTTCCCCTCCTGCTCAAAGCAATTTTCTTTCTTAGCTGATTGTTTCATAGCCTGCGATCCCCGTCCAATCAATAAGAGCTTGCTCTTTCATGACATTGACAAATGAAAACCTCCACTGCGGCTGTATGAAATTGTTTATCCACAAAAATTACTTACATGGAGATATGAAAAGCTTGTTGGGGCATACGTTGTATATTACCAGTTCAATGCGGTCCTGTAAAGACCTTCTTTTTTTTTTTTTTTTTTTCTTTTTTGTCATCCGCTCAACCTTGGCTCAGCGGTTATTCATCGCCGTGTCCAAACATGAGGATCGGGATCTGCTGGTACTCACTTGTTTCGAGGGCCGTGGTGCACTCCTCACTGACGACGGGCCCGCACCCCACCGTGGTGCAGGAGCGCAGGTACAGCTTGTATCTGCTCAAAGGCTCCAGCTCCCGCAGGATCCACTTGGTGGTGTCGGGCTTGCTGATGTCTACCGTCTGCAACGGGCCCACTTCTTCTGTGTCGTTGACTAGATGGTTTTTTTGGGAAAAAATAAAAAACAACAATGAAGGATTAGTAGGAATTCAGCAAAAAATAAGTGACATTTTCTGTGGAATGTTTTGGTACTTTATGGTATAGATACTTTATGGAGTCCCAACTGCAACACTATATAATGTACATACACTCCTAAACTGCATTGACAATATGGAGATATTACATTAAAGAGCTGGATTTAACAACTGTATTCACCATGAATTCAGCTGCACTGAGAGTCTTTTCATAACCAGTCAACTGTGACTTAACAGCCCTCTGGTTCCCACTGCCAATCCCCCCCAACCAACCCCTTCTGGGGCAATAGAGATCAAAGGGGAAGCAAGACTGTTCTGAGGTTGATTTGAAAGTAGCAAAGAAAACTGGAAAAAAAAAAAAAATGGCCCCGCTTAGATGAGGTTTCAAGTAAAAACCACATCTATTTCTGTGGAACTAGCAAAAACGCTGAAAATGGTGTCATGAGCATGGAACATTGCACATATTTTCGCGCGGTTGAGAATGTACGTCATATTTGTTCTGTGCAGAGACGATGCAGCATCATGTCATAGTTTGAGATAGTCTGTCTAAACTGACCTGTCCTTACTGCCTGGCGTCCTCACAGGTGAGGAGAGGTGAATCGTGAGGCCGCGACCCCTCAGACTAAACATCAGTCCCTGAAGTGGAACTGTACGCACTCTCCAACGGAAGTCAGGAGGGCAAACCAGAGCATGCTCATCGATTTTCCCCCGTCATTCACGGGGTTGTGCACCCTGAATTTGTCCCCGAAGGCGAGCTGTACCAGAAGGTCCTGAGAGCGTCTTGAGGCGGAATGATTAAACTCTCATGTTGTGGCACGTGGGCACTCCATCAAAACAATACAACAACATACAAGCGTTCCCTCCTGGCCAACACTCCTGCGACTTCGTCCTATTCCTCAGCTGTAGTTCAGACTGATGTGTCACTGTCCTACACGAGGGAGAGGAGATCCAGCATACGCTGCAGATGGTGCTCGACTTGATTGAAGATGGGGACTGACAATAGTCACATGGCTGCACAAAGTAATTGCTTTACAGAATCCACCCAAATTCAAATCACGTTGTGTCTTTACTTTCAATTGGCACATTCACACAAAGTGTGGGCTTTGAAGTCAACAGCTATAATGTGAAAAGGTTTCTCACATTTTCTCATTTTCTTTTCCCAATGCTATTGTACCTTCAGCTAAGTACAGCCACTCTGTAATTATAGCCGAGAAGATGTGAAGAAGTCATCCACTTAATTTACAGCTCCCATAATTTGTACCTTTAGTGTCTCCTTTTGTGTGTCAAAGAGCTGATGGGAAAATGTACAGAAAGTACACGTTGTGACTGAATTATTGTTTCTGATGCAATGATTTGAATATTAAAAGAAGTGATTAGAAATCATTAAAAAAAAACAAAATCCATCAAAATGATTAGAGAATGTGTAATCAGCAATTATTTCTATCTGATCTCAATATTTGAGCGAAAAAGTATGCCTTTTTAAGTGAATCTCATTTTGAAAGATGGATGAATCAACAAATAGTCTTACATATGTTTATCCAGAAAAATAGTTTTTAATGTTTAAGAATTGTAATTTTTTTGTGAAAAATATATCAATATTAGATGATACAAAAGCACACAACTCTTATCAGCACTTCCTACAGTTTTCCAACTGTTTTTTGAAAACTGAAACTTCATATTCCACAAGCGGGTGTGTGTTGTGTTAGCATCTACCAGTAATATGTTGCTTTATTTGAGGAAACAAACAGTTACTGACAACTATAACCATGGCAAAACAAAAAAAGGCTGCCCAGATGCTGACTCTCAATGCGTTTTGAGAACCAAAAGGAACTTTCCCAGGTGCACTGACAAACGTTCAATGTTGGGACTGTTAAAAACACATATTTTCCTGAAATTAGCTAACTAAAATGAGTGCACTAAAGTCCCACCTGTAATTAAAACTCATTTCAGGAACACCGTTGTGCTCAACTTTATGCCGACGACTCTCATTTATACAAGCAAACCCAATCTTGCTTAAATTCAAATTTCTCAACGTGCTCTCAATGTTCGTCAAAACTACCTGATACAGACTAAACTACTACCTAGAAAAAAATTCAAATCCTACATAATGATACTTAGTTGCAAAACTCAAATGTAATTCAGTCTTTTTCAGAATAACATGCAGGAATGAGACTTCAAGATAGGTTTGTAGTACTAGTAGTAAATCTATTGAACCTCAAATATATTACACCACTTACAATATTTTTTCAAACATTGACCTCAAGAACCTGGGCACTGAAATGTTACCACCATGTTTAATGTAATTAAAACTTGCCTCGTTTCACTTTACACTCCATGTATATAAGACTCGTGCATATAAGACTCGCCCATCCATCCTTTGTACTTCTTTTATGCACCATGTTTAAAGCACTTAAGCTGATAATCTAGACCTTATCATTAAGCGTTTTGATTTCAATCAACCTGTGCCTTTCATTTGGAACTATAAAGTAAAAGTCTTTGCTCAGCTAGGGCAAATTTAGTTCCTCATATTACACACATTTCACTTTGTAGTGAAATCAAACATGCTCTGTGTTTTTACTGAGAGTTTAATCACTTTTGTTACCAACTTGGCTGTCAGTATTAATAACCATTACTCATTAATTATGCCATTTAAGTTATTCTCCCTTCTATTAATCTTTCCTTTTTTCTTTTCTATCTAATTCTAAAACATAATCCATAATTTCATAGTTGTGTTATATGTTTGGATCACTTTTAGAATGAGACAAGCATTATTGTGATAATTCAACTTTAAATGCACACTGGCTTTTCCATATGTGGAGGCATTGCCAACAATAGTTAATCAATCCATATTCTCTATCTAACTTTTATTCTTGTGTAACTCACATGAAATACTGCATGGTTGCAAAAGCCAGTACACCCGTGGGTGTTATTGCCTGGCCAACCGGCAGGGACAAACCTGCCCTGTATGGCTGAAATGGCACGGTTCTTCGATTACTTCTGGAAAGGTTGGGTTTTGTACCACCAGTGAGGAGCTGCTTCTATCTTGTTGGCCTCGCATTTGAAACTCTGACATGCGTGGAGAGATTTTAAAATGAAGGATATGTTCCGTGGTGAGTCAGACAATGATGACTGAAACATCTCAGAACCATGGTGTCGTCCGCCGTGGATCTGACCTAAAGGATCAACACCTCATTCCCCTCAACAAATCCCAACAGAACATAAGATCAGAAGAACACTTGTCCTTTCATTGGTGCTCTTTGGAGGAACAGGAACTCACTTTGCACCTGTCAACTCAAAGAAGGATTCTTCAAAAAAAAAAAAAAGTTTTATATTTAGCACTTTTTGGGTATCCAACAACGAACCAGTCTAAACTAGTGCCTTTTGAATATCACCACTGAGTTATATAGCCAAATTGTTATATCTGCTTTATCCAAACTACGATTGTAAAGAGCTCAAACTAAAGCAAGTTGGTTTGAAGCAGAGAACACACCACTGACAGGTTGGACAGTGGTGTTGACACTCGGACAAACTCTGACAAACAGGTCTTGAACTGACATTGTTTCAAATCAAAACGCATCATCTTTGCGTTTTTTTTTTCCTTCCTAAAAGTATTGTGTTTACATGGCAACTTTTTTGAAAAATGATGTCCGTTTTCACAGGAAGGCCAGACATGCTGAAAAGATGTAATTTTCCTGTTGGGGCCACTAGTGGGTGATGTTGTTTGTTTTTGTAATGAAACCACACCCATGCACACAGAGAACAATAAGCTATAAACATTAACAACAGCGAGTACATTCGTATGGACAGACGACCAAGTTGGCTTGTTTTTATCCTGACTCCTAACTATAAAACTACCAAGCCCCAGGACAATATGAATGAATGAGCATGCGTAGTAGCAAGGTTTCCACCATCTACACGGAGACAGAGCTTAGGGTTTCCAGAAAGTTGTGTTTTCCCCCATTTACGCGACGACAAGGTTGCAGTTGTTTTTGAAAAGCTCCACTTTGGGAGCCATTTTCATTTAAAAAGATTCCCA
>OMNM01019029.1:8827-22192 GCA_900302745.1 Parablennius parvicornis | reverse complement strand
CCCGCCACAACAAACACAAAACAGCAACTACTTGGTCCAGAGGCCCAAACGCGACAACCAACATCCTGTGCTGATATGTTTTCACTGCTGCACCTTTACGCTAGAGAATAGTCATGATTGTTACTAATTGCTGGCTGAGCCAACATTTTTGTCTTATTTTGGAGGGAAAACACACTCTCCAGTCACTGGCCTTTCCAAATACTTCCAGCTGACAATCACAAGACATTTCAACGATGCCAAAGAAAGCAAATGTCACTTGTCAATTTGGCTTTCCTATTTCTGGCCTCACACACACAAAAAACAAAAAAACAACAACAAAAAAACAAGAACAACTTGTCACTGTCCCATCCACTCCCCCCTCCCCCACCCCCACATTTTTTGGCTTAATGGGTGCCTCTTTAAAATATTATTTCATTTAACAAGGGAGCAGATTATATCCTCATTTACACGAGGGATTTATTTTGTGTTCCCGATGTCTGCAATCTGTCTGCACCGTGACGGGATCTCATTTCTCACTACGTAAAGTAGCTCAGTAGGTAGCGAGGTGGCATTTATGTTGCTCGTAACAAAAACAAACACAGCAGGTGGCGAAGTGACCTTTGCTGTGAAAGAGGTCCTACGTCTCTCTGGTAGGAGGCAGCAGAAAACAATGACAAGAAAGTATTGGTCTGCTTCTCTTGTGGCCCGGACACCACCCGCTGATATCACACATCCATTTTTTATTTATTTTTTTTTTTTTCCCTTGAGTTGTGTTTTGTTTCAATCTCTTAAGTTTCGGGTAAGTTTTTCCGGTACAGACAAGAGG
Organism: Parablennius parvicornis; assembly: GCA_900302745.1. Lineage (NCBI taxonomy): Eukaryota > Metazoa > Chordata > Actinopteri > Blenniiformes > Blenniidae > Parablennius > Parablennius parvicornis. The sequence goes on along the minus strand of OMNM01019029.1, from coordinate 21,387 downwards.
CCAGGAGCCGTCATGCTTCCGCCCGTGGGAGGCATTACTTTTTTTTTTGGCTCCTCTGAAATCGTCGGAGAGTGACAGCTGGTGTGCATGATCTTATAGGATGAACTGGCTCAGGGGCTGCAGATTCTGTCGCTTCTCCTCACGGCAGACAATAATATTTCCAAATATCCAACAGCCTGGTGGGCCAAATTTAGCTGGCCTCACGCAGCGTGAGACCGCACAGAGACACTCCAGAACTGGAGTCTGAGTGTGACCCAACAGGGAAGTGGAAGCCAAGGTCGTTTTCAGCTCGTACTCGAGTCGATATTTCAATTCAGGGCGGCCCAGACTTCTCTCAAACAGCTTTAAAAGTTGAAAAACGTGCCTCATGCGATCTGTTTGTCTTCATTGTTTCACTTCAAATGTGATTAAGAGTCGCTGCGATTACAAAGGACAAAACATTGACCCATTATAGCATGCAACAGCAGTTAAAATTCCATGAATAAAGTTTTTTTTTATAACTTTAAGTAAACAAGCTTTAAAATATCTACATTGTTTCATACGTTTGTATAAACATAAAGTTGGGTCTCTGTGTTTTTTGGGTTTCTCTAGATCAAAAAGCACTTAGAAATGACTGTAGTAATGAAGTTGAATTTTATTTGATTAAAGCAAATTGGTTAAAATGAATCTCAGGCGGCATTTACACTACAACATTTTCAAGTGTTCACGGAAAACTGTTGCGTTTTGGGTGTGTAGTTACATGACAACGGTGCTTGGAGTCACTGAAAAGGCAACCTGTTTGAAACTGGCTCATACTGTGGAACTTTTTAAAAACAATCTACTGAGACCCCGCTCACGCGACAACATTTCAAGTGAAAACGCATTGTTTTTGGGTTTTTGTTTCAGAAAATGTTCACGTTTTACACCGCAACCATTAGAACGCTGAAACACAGAGCGATGTCGTTAGCATTTTCCTCCGTCTACACAGAGGCAAAATCAGTCTATTTAAAAAAAATCCAAAGAAGAGTTCCACCTCTTCGCTTCCAGTGGCCCCAAACGACATTGTCGCGTGAACGGACACTCGGAACACAACAGATGTTTTCCACTTTCCCTTCAAAATATTGTCTTGTAATCAGGGTTTTCGATTCAAGCTTCCGTGCCAGAACATGATATTGTTTTTAACAGATTTTTGCATAAAGAATAAGTGCAGTGAAATCAATAAAATACGCTCGAATATACTTGAAAACATTTATTGAGGATAAGCCACAACATATTGTGAAGGCATGAAAAATGAACTGCATGTCAGGGTTAACTGCGGTTAACAGTAAACTTCTCTCAATACACAAGGAAAGCATATATTCAAAATGACAGGGAGTGCTCATCCTCAATTTTTGTGACGCACTTGTGTTTGACTTGTCGGGCTCCCGGAGAAGGCAGCCTGATGAGCTGTTTAGTCGGTGCTGGCGTTTCAGAGGATTAACAGCTCTCGGAGGCGGTGTGACTGTGCCACCCACTCCATTGCGAGGGCAACTTTAGGATGCATTTAGTTAGGAATACTGACATAAACTTGTATTGTGCACACTTGACTTAGGTGTAGAGTGAACCGCGATTATTACCACTACAAAGTGCACTGCAGGGAGAGAGCTGATAACTGCATCTAGTGTGGATATGTGCCGAGAACACAATTTACTGAAGAAGAAAAGTGCAGTTGCGACAATTGCCCAAGCTGATATAGCACGCTACACAGTGAGTACTGTAACCACAAGCTACTGTGAACCGCCAGTGTCTTTTCATGCCGAAATACATTAGTACAAACATATAATACAGTTGCTGTCGAATACCAGCTAAATTTACTTTGATATTTCATGTATTGGTCTATAATAGAAAGAATGATGTGCTGTCATATCACACTTCATTTGAGGTCGTCTTTTAACAAAATCGAGAGTGCCCAACATTCGTATGGAACGACAATGTGTAGAATGCTGTCAGGGCTGAACTAGAAAACTACCGATATGGACGGTGAAAACTTCCCAAACTTGGGAGCAGGTATAAAAACTTTCACTGATGCGGTGGATCCGCACAATAGTCTTGTGTCAACAGACCTCCCAAAAGTGAAGAAAGTTTTGCGGAACACACTCGTCACGTAAACGGAGCTTCTTATATACATACTTCTGTTGAGGACCCGTTTTCACAACGTTTTCAAGTGAAAACGGAGAACTTTCCTTGCAGTTACATGACAACGGTACTCAGGGCCACTAAAAACGCAGCTTTATGAAAACAGATACCAAGGCGGAACTTGAATTAGTGCTGTAACTCCATGTCCTTCGAAACATGTAAAAACGCATCTTTTCGAAAAGGCTCAGACTCAGTGTAGATGGAACAAAGCACAACTTTTCGGAAATGCTGCTACAGCACATGTGCAGCAAAGTCTTCTGCACACTTACCAATAGATGGACAATAACAACAGTGTTTGCCTCTGGAGTGTCATGACTCCCAGTCCATGTCCTCCTGGGACTTAGCAGGTTTATAGTTGAGAATCAATAGTTCAGAATAGCAATCCCACTTTGCTTTCTGTCCATACAAATGTCTCTGTACTTGCTGTTGTTAATATTTATTTCTTAATATTCTCTGCATACATGTGTGTGGTTTCATTTAAAAAAAACAACCAACAGTGCCAACTCATGGTCTGCCATGATTAATAAGTTTCTGCCGTTTCCGTGTCAATGGATATCGTTTCTAAAATAGCTGTGTCGATGCGAAACAACAAAAATGCAAATCAATCCGTTTTCACTTCAAATACGGCATCCTGAGACCCCAACCTGAAGTTGTCATATCTTACAAGAATCTTGATTTTAAAGTGAGATACTACAGTAGAGCTATTTTAACAGGTCATTACCTTCTCATTTAGCTGCAAGGCACAATCGGGAAGTGATTCTCTGCTACTGTTCTGTCAATAAACAAAATGTGTACTTTTAATGCTTTTACTGTTTTTACCTCTGCAGACATGATACTATTTTAGGAGTTGAAGAAAATGAAGAAAATGGTGTGTGATTACTCTAATTTGGGATTTTTGCGTTGGCACTAATAAAGACTTTTATCTCCTCAGAAATCAAGGTTTTATCCAGAAATTGAGTCATATTAAAGCAGGTTACAGGCACGACTTAAACCCAGTGGTAATCCTGCATGTTCGGTGTGTTAAATAACATGTTGCAAACAGACCGTTCCTGCCAAAAAACAACCTGAGAGACAGGAAGCTACTTAAGGCTGCAGTGAAGATAGGCGTAGCCCTCAAACAGCTCCACTGTAGCTTGAGATTCCACTTGTGTCGCTGATGATACGCAGACAGCTGGCTGCATTATCCTCAACACTTCACACATGACTTCCATCAAGGGGATTTCAAAAAGAAAAAAAGAAAAAAAAAAAAGTCACACTTCAAAGAATCCATCAGCTTTATTGCCGTGGCACAATGAAAACGTCCTCTGCTGAGATATACCGCGTGACACTCGGCCCTCTCGTGCGACTGCCAAATCAAAGTCAATTACCCGGGAAATGCGGCACTAAGACGCTGTTTGGACTTAGTCATTAGCTCCGTTATGACTTTTAGCTTAAGGACAACGACTTATGTGCACAATGTGTTTGGGGACGACGTCCCCGGGAGGAACCGTGACGCTGAGGTCCGTCCCCCCTGGAGGACAGGATGGGGTCAGTAGAAACCCAACCTTAATAGGCTGTGACACTGTACACTTGGTCAGCACTGTCTGGGTCTCGATGCTGACGTACGGGCCAACAGACATCACCCTGACATCTTTCCTCTACACACACTCTGTGACCCCGGCCTTATTAGAGCGGCACTGATTTTTTTTTTTTCTTTTTTCCTTTGGATCATGGGTTAGACAATCACCAGCAGGGCTAAAGATACACCTCTCTTCTTTTGTTTCTTTCTTTTGTTCCCAGGACACTCCTGAAATAGTGCACATCCTTGCCTGCATCGGGGTGGAATAAAGTATAGAGGAAAAGGCTGTGCATTTTCAAACAGCCCGGCTATTCGGCGCACTGCTTCCAAAGTGAAATATATCGTCGGTGTGTATTTTTGTACGTACTAGATTTCTTTAGTGGGTGCAAGATGGACACAAAAAAAAAGAGGGATGTAAACACTATTAAACAAAAAAAAAAAACAACATTATCTCCTCCAGGCGATGCAGGGCATCGCCATTAAAAGTGACTTGATAAAGTGTAAGGATACGTACTGAGCTGATACTCCAGGAGGTATCCGGTCAGAATCCCATTAGGCTCCAGCGGAGGGGCCCAGACCAGCGAGACAGTGTGCCTCTGTACATCTGTGACCCTGAAAACAGGATTTTTCTCCGGGACTGTGGGTGCAACGAAGGCAAAGCACAGTAAGATGTCAAATTCTGCAACCCAGTTTCCTCTCCTATTATTAGATTTTCTCTGAATCGATACACTCCATGCGGCTTCTTCTACAATCCTACCTCCCTCTGGGGTTTTGAAGTTGACGGGATGGCTTCCCGGGCCGTTGCCCCGTCCGTTGAAGGTCATGACGATGAGGCTGTATTCGGAGAAGGGCGTTAGTCCCGGTACTGTGGCGTGGCTCCGATCCCCCGGGAAGGTCAGCGCTTGCTTTTCTCTGTAGCTTTTCTTTGAGTCCACCAGGCTGCGCAGACGCCACCAGTTCACCTGCACCGGGGAAGAGACACATGCCGCCGCGGCCTTCAGAAGCCGCTACAACTTTGCACCTCATACATATGTGCATGTGAGAGAACACCGGACAAGGTGTTGTGGGGCTTTTTCTTTGAGCCCGCCAAATAGGCGGAGACAAAGTGGGGTGAGAGAACCAAATGTTTGGAGCAAGGTCAGGGCCATTCCTTTTAAACTGTGTCTAAAAGCAGAGGTATGTTTTGAAGTATTACCCTGTAGCCTCCCAGATGTCCGTGTAACTTGTCCTTGTGTACTCGTGTCCAGCTAACCTTGACCACGGAGCTGTTCATCACCTCTACTGCTACATCATCGGGGGCAGCGGAGGGAACTGCGGAGATAAATAAAGCATATATGAATCAACAGTCCTCTGTCAAAAAGTTAAAAATCATAGAGAAAAGCTACGTGGGGATTTCGTAGGCTAATCGTAGGGCGGGAAGACAATCTATTGAACTGACTAGTCGTCACTTTATCAATGAATACGTTCATTAAAATCTAAGACACCCCTTACCCGACAACATTTCAAGTGAAAACAAATATTTTTTTGAGTGTTTGGTCAAGAAAAGTTTTGTGTTTACACAGGAAATGGACGGACAATGAAGTTGCATTGCCATTCCCGGTGACTCTAAACAATAAAACTACCAAGTCACAGGACAATATGGACCTGCAGTCATGTACAGTAGCAGCGTTAGGTTGAAAAGTAGTATTTTCTGTTTCCAAGAGTTGGTGCATTTTCGAAAAGTTCCACCTTGGGTGCTGTTTTAAAAAAAAGTTGCATTTTTAGAGGCACAAAAACAGACATTCCAAAATGCAACAAAGGTTAAGCGTTTTCACTTGAAAGTTTTGTCGTGTCAACAACGCCTAAAATTCACAAAAACTCTATTTTTCTAAATCTAAGTCTGAGGACACAGCAAGGGAGAAGTGTTATGACCTGATGTGACCTCCTGGGGACAAATCCAGAAGAAAGCTAAACAGAGCAAATACGATCACCCTCCAGACATTTGCTACAGTCAAGTGAGAAGCTCGATCATGTATAATACATAACATTTGAATAAATGCCTGCACAGGTCCACTTTAATACGGAGCTGAAAACAACAGAATCGATTTAGAAAAACCTTGGGGGGGTGGAAAGTGTGGGTCTCTAATTTCCAAAGGAAAGTTGCTATTGGTCCCTGAATGGAATAATGGCCTATATTTTTGTGCTGGGATCTTGATGGATTCACTGCAAAGGCAGAGCCAAACATTTGTTCATGTTTTTAGGAGGGGGGTACCCAGAGGAAAACTCGAAAAAAGTAATACAGTTTAGTAATGTCTCTCCTAAACCCCTGAATTCTCTCAAAGAACCTAACTAAACTCCAAACTTGGGTGATCCAATGCTGATACCACTGAATCTGATACCGCACGTAGTAGTCGTACTTGTAAAATATCCCCGATACAATACACGGGGAGAATTACATCAAGTGATGTTCGCCATTTGGAGATTCTTTAGTGTTAAAAACAATGACACAAGGCAGACTGTTAATTAACGTAAGTTGCAGACAATTGAGTGCACCTGAATATAAGCTGCACACAACAAATTTAAAAAGAAAAGAGAGAAAAAAAAAAAAAAGAAAGATCAGAGTTACATGATGCACCTGAACAAAATCACCTGTCACAAATCAGTGGTATGAAGTTTGTTAACCCGTAAAAATCCGTAAATTAGCCGAGTCATTGTTTAAAAAGAAGCGGCTTATAGTCCTGAAATTATTATATGCTCTGGTAAAATATCAAGAGGACAAAAATACTTTGTAATGACACGAGCAACTTGATGACCAGAGACATTTGGACCAGTAGAGAGGTTTTTTGTTTAGGCTAATTAGTTTAACTGCTCAGTGCAGGATTTTAGTCCGAGCCGTGCTACATGCTACAGCGTTTCAGAGGTCACACACCAGCGATGCTACATGCTACACATGACTGATACACTCATTAACAGTAGTACGCTGGATCCTTCATGGCTGTTGGGTTTGTGCGGAGCGTCTGCGGAGGTGCTTTGTAACAACCCGTAGCCTTTAAGTTTCGTTTGTGTGTGAAGTAGACTTTACGAAGCGCTCATATCAGCTAGTGGCTAAAGTACTCGTGCTTGTGAAAAGATGATACTGGTGCATCCCTAGTTAAACTGAAGAGAAGTCACGACTCACAGTCCTCTCCTGAGTATCCGGTTACTATCTTGGGGTCGGGGCCCCAGCCTTGATGGTTCCTGGCTTGAATCTTGATCTCATAGGGCACGAAGGTGGGCGTGTTCGTCACCACGAAGGCGTGTCTCTTCACCGTTTGCTCCGACCAGTTCTCCTCCAAGTCCTGCCGCCGGAAACTCACCTTGTACTCCAGACCGGGGCCGTTGTGCTCGATGGGTAACAGCGGCTGAAGGATGAGGGGTAAAGACAGACAGCCAGGTCGAAAAACATTGCGACAACAATGACGCGACGGGTTTCAGAGAGACTTCCACAGTTGCATAAGGCGCTTCTTGTGTTCCACCGCTCAATGTCACCGTCGCTGTGGGATTAAAATGACGAGCTAGCCCAGTGAACTGTGCCTTGAACAATGTCCGTGTTTTAACCCGCTATATAATAAAACAATGGAACAATTGAACTGGTCTAGCAGCAGGGCTTTTCTTTTGATATGAGGCTTGTTAAGACATCGGAGATGAAAAGATTTGTGTCCTCACAGAAGTCAGCCTGTGAGAAATGGAAGGAGATACCATTATCCACAAAAGCAAATCATTAAAAGTGGGAAAGCTCGTGAATCCAAGATTCAGGAGCTATGTTACCATGACAGGGCGACCAGATAATAAGTGAAGGAGAGATTCATCTTCCTACAATAAAAGGCAAATATATTACTACGAGTGTTCAAAGAAAATTTCCCCTTTCTTAGGCCTCTTTTCTCTTTCTAATCAAAAGAAAAAGAAGCGGCTTTCAGCGGAAACTCATTCACGGTGATGCCACAAAATGGCTTTTCTGAAGATTTGTCCTGCAGACCGAAATATTAGAAGTGGGCCATTCTCGTTTCTTAAATTCCTATTAATAATTGTCTATGAAAGGTTGATAAAACTCCAGCTTCTTTTTTCAAGGAGAAATTCTTTGACTGACAAAAAAAAAAAAAAAAAAAATGGCAGAAGTGAATTATTCACTCTGTGAAGGTGCTGAAAGAGGATAATAAAAGACCAAACTCCTATTTCTTACCTCCCAGTTGATATCCATTTCATGTGGCAAATGACCTTCGATTTTGATATTTTCAGGGTTCCTGTCAGGGGCTGTGGAGAAGAGGGAATATAGATTTGGTCGGCATTGTTAGTGGTAGGAATCTCCAGCGGAGAAAAAAAAAAAAAAAAAAAAAGGCAGAAGAAAGCAGCAACCAAAGAGGAATCAATTATGTAGCAGATCTGAGTGTTTTAAAGTTTACGGAGCAGCCTTGTTGGGAGCTCAAGTGGCCTGAAGTCAACAACGAGAGTGCAGAGGAAGCCTCCAACCTCTGGCTGAGGTCTTGTATCTCTCCGTGGGCTCGCTGGGCGGGCCCGTCCCGATGCCGTTCACGGCGGAAACTCGAAATCTGTAGTCGACGTTTCCGTGGAGTTTGAGCGTGGCCGAGTTGTGGTTCCCGGGAACCCGGAGCAGCTCCTTCCAGTTGCCCGGCTCCCACTGACTCTCCTCGAACTCGATGATGAACTCTGTTGACAAGCACAGAGAAGATCACCGCCGAGCGGCTCCTGCCCGTGGGTTGCTTAACCACCAACTGCGCAAGGGGAAAAAAAAAAAACTCCCGAAAACCCTGCTCCGGGGGCTTGCGCGTTCCTCAGGGAGACTAATCATAATTTGCACTCAGATAAATCAATAATGGATTCACGGCGTGTTAAGGTGGTATCAAACAAATCTATTTGCATGCAGCGCGAAGCCGCCAAGAATGCGGATGTCATATTAATGGCATTCGCTGAACGACGCAACCCATTCACGGTGTAGCATCTGCGCTGACACCTGCACACATGGATGCTTCTCTCACCTGTGGTTGAGCTGTTGTGTTCGTCCCCGGGGACCCATTTCAGTTTCACACTTCTGCTCTTGTGTTCCGACAGAAGCAAGTTCTCCGGTGGGTCGGGGACGTCTGAAAAATCATAAAAAACAGCAAAGTTGTGAACAGAAAAATCAAAACAAAAATCACAGACACATCAGTCTCGACAGTAACACGCATGCACGCACACACACCCACACACACACACCAAGGGAAAAAAAATGTTCAATCGGGTCATCTGGAAAGCCAGAGGATGTGGAACCAGCCGCGTTGTTAAGCATTGTTTCTTTACCATTTGGACGTGAACACTGTCTGGAAGATGGACTATTGATGGAACGGCTGCAGGTTCCCTGACATTTCGTTCCCTTTCGAAACATCAGCGACACACTGAGGGTGGGCAGTATGAGTGTGCGTGAGCAGGAATGCTTTGTTTCCCTCACCCAAGACCATGAGGAGAGCCGACGCAGTGTCTCGGTCCACCGGTGTTCTCGCCACACACGTGTACACGCCCTGGTCTCTGTGGCTCACGTTGAGGATGTGAAGAATACCCTCCTCCACCAAGTATCTGTTGACAGAACCACCGAGGCGCAGTATTGATTGACAAAATAAAAAAGTAAAAACGCTTTTTCCAGCTGGGATTAGTCCGGCGCTGCTCGAACTGAAAATAGCAAGAAATCGGTTCCCCTACCTTGAATCCTCGGTGTAGTTCAGGCCTATCTCCATATCATCTTTTTCCCACAGGAGCTCAAAGTCATCGCTGAAGGACTTGTCGTACTCTGCCAGGCATGAGAGTTGGGCCGTGGTACCTATTAGGATCTGTTGGTCCTCCGGGGGCGCGTTTATTCTAGTGGGATCTTCCACAGGGAGGAGCGCAGTAGTTACATTTCAAGGACTGTGAGGCACTGCAAACAAACTTTTTTTTTTTTTTTCAAGCTGTTTACCTTTTACATACAGAAGGGCATTGATGGCAGACAAGCCCTCCGTGTTTTTAGCCATGCAGGTGTACTGGCCTGTGTCGCCTTTCTCGACTTGGTCGATCTCCAGGGACCCGTTATCGTGAATGGTAAATCTGGGTCCCACCACAGATTCAGAGGAGTCTTCTCTGCTCCTGGAAAATATTTAGAATTTGCAGCAGCCATTAAGTTTTGAAGAGCCTTTCTTTAATGCATCAGATGGTGAAGCAAATACTTTTTATTTGAATTTACAAGTTGTGAAGAGTTTTATCTTCTGGTACCATTTCCTCTTGTTGAGTGAGAATGGACGCCATTTTTTTGTGTATCTGTAAATTCATGCGGTTTCTTTTTGTTTTTATACCAAGTACATATTTGTAGAGAGGACAAAGGAACCTGTTATTGTATTAGGTATGTGGTTTCTTTTTTTCTTCTTCACCAAAGCGTGAACAGAAAATGATCTTATAGATGTTATTACATGACAGCTAACTGCATCCAAGCAAACTATTGTGACACTACCTCTGTCTATGGGGATGTTTATTGAGTTAATTCTTGATTGTCTTTGAGTTTAAAGCTTAAAGGGAATTCAGCCTCTCTTGCAGGTCTCTCAGTATGTTTAACGGCATTAATGTCCATCAAGTGGCTGTCAAAATGTAATCGGCGCATGTTCATTCTGGAGAAAATCCACACAGACACTTTGGATTCATGGCACTGGAACACAATAAGGATGAATTTGTGTGAGACATAATGCTTCAACAGTGTTGGCATAAAAAGCCAATATGTGACCACTTCGATAAAAACCGTTCCTAGTAGTTGGGAGCCACTACGATGTGTTGTGTGTGTCATGTCTTGAATTGTGTGACATCAAGCAATGGTGTTAACAAAAATGTGAGCCCAACTGTGTATATAAGTACAATCCCTTCGTTGTGGTGTAGGGTAGTGTCACAGATAACACTCTTTGGCGTTGCGTTTTGGGCGTTTGCGTACGTGACAACGGAGCCACTGAAAATGCGATTTTTTTAAAAAATGGCTCCCAAAATGGAAGATTTTGAAAATGCTCTGTCTCCATGGAACTGTGGGATATGCAACTTTTTGAACACTACATCTCCGTGGAAATGGCAGGGAAAACTAAACTTTTAGAAAATGCTCCAACTCCATCTTCGTGGAAGTGGAGGAAAATGCAAGTGGTAAATAGAAAGTATAGGGAGAAAAAGGTTGTGGTATATGTTTCCTGTGAACATGGACATTGACGACAATGGCGGCCTCCAGAGTAGCATGTATGTTTCATTACAAAAACAACCAACAGCTACCACTAGTGGCCCTGTATAAAAGCAACATTGTTTTCAGTATTTTTACCCATTTTCGCATAATAATTTTCCAAATGCTGCCGTATGAAAGCAAGACATTTCTGAACAGAACAACATGACAATGTTTTCACAAACATTGTGGTGTAAACGAGGCATAATTGCTGGTGTGAGCATGTGCGATTGTATTTTTCTGTGTTTGCATTGATGGACTGGTGGCGTTTCCACGATGTATCCTTCCTTCACTCGGTGTGATCAGCGACAGCTCCTCAGACCCAAAGCTCAATAAAAGCCAGATTAGAAGATGATGGGTGGCTGCGTCCGGCAATGTGGCTCCACCCAGATGTGAAGGCTATTAAGAATGTGACAATAAACATTGCGATACAAAAATAAAGAGAAAAAAAAAAAGGCAACAATTGACATTCGTCCTGTCTCCAACAAAAGGAAATCAGTCAATGTAATAGACGGTGGAGTTTCGGCACTGATTTTAAGAAAGATGTTCTCAGAGTATTGCGGTATTTAGAATCAGGTGGATGGAATAACAAAGTTTCACAGGTTTTAGCTTTAAAGCTTAAAATACCGTGATCACAAGTCAAATTAGATATTAGAAACCGTCTTAATGGATGATGTGGCAGCTGAATAGGTGCACGCTGAATACAGAATCAGTTTTGACTGACACTATGGTTTCTTTGAAGCAGCATCAGCAGCGGGTCATGGATAAAAGAACACAGCTGCAGTTGGAAAACAAGAACAAAACAGGACGGTACACATCCACCAGCTGAGATCTACTGCTCTCTGCTGGTGCGTCGGAGCCAGGAGGACGGCGCTCGCTCACCAAGTGATTGTGGAAGGAGGAGAGCTGAAGACCTCGCAGTGCATCATCACTGCCTTCCCCTCCACGGCAGAGTAATTCTCCTCACCCCGGGTCAAAATCATGGGGCGCAGATCTGTGAAGACAAGCGGAAGAATCTAATCATCAATCAGAGGTCGGCAGAGGAGCACAGAAGCTGGAGGAAAGTGGGAGTGCGCTCGTGGCAGCCAGTCAAAAACAACAGAGACAGACAGAGAGAGAGAGAAAGAGAGATTAGGTCTGCAGTTTTAGACCCTGATAAAGCAGGGATGGGCGGAGGCAGATAACTTTGAGTTAAACCAGGTGACAGCGCTGTTGCCTTACCTGTGCGTTAATTGTAGGCTCCTTTCTGTACAGAAAATAACTGAGCTGTCAGCTTGTCCGGAAAAAAAAAAGTTGGAAACATGTAAATGGAATCAAAGCGGAAAACAATGGAATAATGAGTTAGCCGACCGCGTGCGCGTTATCGGTTGTAGCCAAAGCTTCCCATTAAAATGGTCTGTCTCCTCTAATTGTTTACAAAGGCACCCGCCGGGACTCTGCATTCACAGACTGTCCTGCTTTATTAACTCCTGTGTCACCCAGAACAAACTCGGTTTGCGCCGACTGATGGAAAGCAGCATTCTGTCTTCTGCTTCTATTTTTTTTTTTTTTTTTTTTATCTACACTTGTAAAGCAGCACATGTTTGTCTTATGGCACTGGAATTGAGGGAGTGGGGGGGG